>PVJS01000991.1:0-84593 GCA_004027185.1 Glis glis
TTTTGAAACCGGGTCTCATGAAGTTGCGGAGGGCCTCACTAAGGAGAGAGAGAGAGAGAGAAAGGGAGAGAGAGAACGAGAGAGCTGAGGCTGGCCGCGAACCCGGATCCTCCGGTCTCCGCCTCCCAAAGTACTGTGATTACAAGCGTGCGCCACCACGCCCGGCTATCTTGGCACTTTTATTAAATGTATTCCCAAGAATTTTAATATCTTTAGTGCTATGGCAAGTGGGCTTATTTTTTTCTTAGTTTCATTTTTCTGTTGTTCATTTCAGTGTATAGAAATGCACCTGTTTTTTGTATACTGGTCTTGTATTCATTTAAGTTCCCAGGAGGAACACCCATGTACAGAGACACGTCAAAAACTAAAACTTACTTGTTTACAGGTAAATTCACAAGTAAAGGAAGCCTCCCTTATCTTTTATCTCCTAGAAGTCTGGGTGAAAATGATATTTCAAGCCTGGATTAATCAGAAAATTATCTAAAGCATGCTTTTCTTCTTGAAAGACATTGCCAGAGGAGACACCAGTCTAAGTGCCAGGTAGGAGCCGACAGGTGAGAATAAGCGCAGCGACCTACGACCTGGAGACAAGAATGCGCTTTGATGTGTGGCCCTGAAGCCACCCTACAGTGTTATGCCATGTTTGCATCCTTTAATAACAGAGCATTGAGCGTTGGAACACTTTCATTAATTAACAACCTGCTGGAACAATAAGGGAGCAAGTGCTAAGTCTTGCTCCCGTCTTCCGAGTGGTTCTCATGAAAAACGTTTCAGATTCTAGTGAAACCTGCAGAACAATCAACAGCTTCTATTCCATCGATGCTTCTTGTTTTACACAGTTTTGGTATATTCTCCCCGTACCACTTCTGTTCTTGTTCCCCAGGGATCTGATTCCATTTTCAATTTTAACACCATTCTCAATTTCAAAAATCACTCGCGCAGCACACAGAAATAGAAAAATACAGGCTACCCGAGCCATCCCGGAAAAGTAACTATCCAGTACATTCCCATCCATAAATGACCACGGTGACACCAGTAACACTTTGCACACACCTGCCTTTCAGCCCTTCTCACACTGTGTTACAGCCTTTGGTTCCCCTCTCTGTCCCCAAAAACCCTGTAAAAGAAGAACCGGGCCTTTGCCATTTGTGATAGTTGGTCTGGTTTGTCGACTTGACTCACTCCAGATCATATGACTTTGGTTGTATAACAGCGGATTGAACCCGAAATCCTGCCCTAAATGTGGGCAGCAGGGTTCTGATAGGTGCAGGACTTGGATAAAAGAAGGAGAAAGCCGCGTAGAAGCCGCCACGACTCTTCCTGAAGAGAACGCATCTGCTTTCGTCTGAGATCATCGGTCTGCAATTTTGCCGTTTCCTTGAGGAGCTTCTTGATCTTCTGCTCTCGTCTGGATCCTCGGCCTCCAGCCTTCGAACTGAGGCTTTGCCGTCGTTTCTCCGAGGAGCTTCCTTGTCTTCACAACTTGGACTGGACTTTGAACTGAAGCTTCACCGTCATTTCTCCGAGGAGTTTCCTTGTCTTCACATCTTGGACTGGACTGAATCGGTGGTTGCTTCAATCATGGGGCTCCAGCTCTTGGACCGCCCGACCGGCTGCTGATTCCTCTGACTCTTCACGTGCAGTCGGAACTTGGGACTATATTGTGGACTGATCTGATAAATCCCCTTTTCATATGCTCATTCTGTGAATCTGTTGATCTGGTGAACCCTGACCAATACAACATTGTATCCCTATGGCTCTGAGCGCATGTCTGGCCCATATGACATGCTTGGAAAATGTTTTTCAAATGAGCGTGCAAGGGAACTTCCCTTTGAGACTCTCCTTTGCCCTTTCTTAGTCCCCAAACAGCTTTACAAGCATAACTGCTCTGGTGTAATTTTTCTAAGCATTTCTTCTGACATTTCTTTTGGAAAATAATTGTACCCAAAGTCAACAGAGTTACTCAGCACCTGCTGTGTGGAAGGCTCCTCCAGATGTTACCGCAAGCAAAGAACAAAGCTTTCGAGCCGGCCGGGAATGCGATTTAGTTAGGTGATGAAAGCAAGCGCAAATGTTGGCCAAGCACTTGTATGTGCCAGGCATGGTATTTTGATAAATGCAACTCTTTTAATTTATGCAGCAAATTCACATGGTGGACACTGGTACTATCCTCCTCCATAGGTGAGAGAATGACCCACAAGTGGGCTAAGAAACTGGCACAAGGTCACCCAACTCAGAGTGGCTGAGCCAGGGGTTGCTCCCAGGTTATCTGATCCCAGAATATATCTACACAACCCAATACAGTCATCCCTCGAGTTCCAAATTGAAGAATTCAACAAATCATGGATCAAAAGTATATGAAAGAAAAATCGTGTTTGTACTGAACAGGTCCATATTTTTTTTCTTGTCATTATTCCCTAAATAATACATTATGACAACTTTTTATATAGCATTTACATTGCATTAGGTATTATAAGTAATCTTGGGATCATTGAAAGCATGCAGCAGGATGTGTGTTTGTTATATGCAAATACTTCACCTTTTATACAAGGGACTTGAGCAGTTGTGAATTTTGGTATTCACAGGAGGTCTTAGAACCAATCTCCCATGAATGCTGAGGGACAATTGTACATCGCTGTGCACAAACAAGGCTACAGATGACAGCTGACAGGTAAGCTCGTCATTTATCCGGCAATGGAGGGAAGCAGGTGAACAGCATGGATATTCATTGATGGACTAAAAAGGATGGTAGATTTGAGTTAGCTGCAGAGCACTGAGCCAAATTTGAAGACAATAATGAGGAACTCTAGGCAAAGGAGGAATATAAACAACAGCTTAGAGACAGGTGCGGCTCCGGCCATTCTGAGTGTGGTAACAGTTAATAGTACCAAAAGCACTTTTCTGAGCAATGAGGATGAATTGGGACAAACTGCATGCTCTCATAGATGATAAACAAATTTAAAAATATAGATTTCTCTGGTGGTGATAAAAATAAAACAGTCTACGGGAATAGAAAGGGACAAAGGAGATGTTGCTATTTATTTTTATCTTCCAGAAATAGCCAGAGAAGGTGATATTTCACCAGATACCCTCAGGAAGAAAGGCAGGGAGCCATGTAGGAACCTGGGAATGGAGCATTTCCAGAAAGAAAGAACAAGAAACCCAAAAGCTCTGAAATAAAGCATTCTCCTTGTGAGGCGAGGCCAGCGTGGCTGGAGTGAAGAGGAGTGAGGGAGGAGGTGGGACCCCACAGGTAGATTAAGATGGGTTCTCTAGAGTCCTGTGAATGGGGGATTCAGATGTCCCTCTACTCAAGACTTTCCAGTGGCTTCCCATTGGACATACAGGACAATGCACTGGTCCTCCACCCTATAAAGATGGCTCTGGCTAAATGCCCCTCCAATGAAGGAGAACAAGAGCAGGTAACAGGGCTCCTGGAGGGGAGTCGAATTGGCATGAATGTTCCCCTGGAGAAGCTGTGGCACCTGAAGCTGAGAAAAGTAGACTGGGAGTTGGTCTTGGTTGCCAGTGTGGCAAAATTGGACTTTGACCCAAGTCAATCAAAGGGTTGGAGGAGAACATAACATCAAATACGTCATGCGATGCTCATATTTCCTGTTAAATGTTTCCTGTTCTATAGATAACACAGCACTGGTGATTTCTAGAATTTTTTAAAGTATATTCACCTAGGTGAGACACAGGAAACCAATGAAACAGAAAATTCTCAAGATTACCAACATCACCCTGGGCAGGTAAGATACAGTCTAGAAAATTTTATTTAAGTGGTAGCAGAATCTTTTATATTTTAGACACCTCAATACATGAAGAAAGGGTGTAGCCTGGGAGTATTTTCAGTAATATCCTGCAGTCCTTTTTTAATAATTTCTATACACCAGTGTAAATATTTACAGCCAAGCTGCTTAACTCAGGGTTTAAGAAAAGTCCCTAGTGATTCCTAAGTAATTGTCTGTAATGAAGATACAGATATCTCTATAACACTTAGACTGGACACCTCTCTTTAGGGGTTAGGAGAGAAAGAGGAGAAACAGAAGGTCAATTAAGAGACTGAAGGAGACCTAGAAGAATGTGGGGCAGCATTCCTCAGTCCAGTCTTCCTGATGTTGGACCAAAATATCATAATTTGTCATAAAGTCAAATTCCGAGTTCTTAAGATGCAAATTTAAAATGTATAATAGTTTCCTTTACAGGAACCTTATAAACATCCAAATTACAAAAGAAGCAAATTTGGTTAGGACTCAGTCCTCATTCTTTACTTTTGAACAGCTAAGAATTACTTGCTAAGGTCCCAGACCTGATGAATTTGAGCCACACTGACCTCGGGTACTCCTCTCCAACTCAGGAAAATAATCGATTGCCCAACTCTGAATTCCACATCTGATTACCAATGCAGCTACTATGAGAGGAAGGGCCTGGTTTTCCATCTTAGTCCTCCACCAAACACTCACATTTCACTCCTAAAGAAAACAGGACTCCTCTGGCTTAGGAGGCTTCAACTTTGTGGGTTAGAGATGTTTTCCCTTGAATGAGCCTACCTTGGATTTCTCCACAGAAGTTAGACATAATAGTAATGCATTGTTCACAGTAATCATATAGCATCTAAGCCCTGCACAGAGCATCAGAGAGCTTTTGCTTGGCAGTACCTCTTATCATCGGTGTGGTTCCATTTAGAAGGAAAGGCCTCAGGGCAAGGGAGCAGCCTCTGCTTCCAGCCCAACCTTGACTAAAGGTGGTGTTCACTGATGCAGCTCATCTTTGTGTCCTTCTTTGCATTGTGAGCAGACTCCTACCACCTACACATGTAAGGCCCTCCTTATCAGACAATTGACAAAAAACATTGTGCTCCCATCCTGGTTCAAAAGGAAACTCAATCCATTGTAGGCAATCCTGAAAAACCGAGTGCTTGTCAAATTCAACAATAAAAACTGGTTTTCTCCTTTTCAGACAGAGAGGAAAAAGAGAAACCAACTAATTCAAGATGGACACCCTTAGAATTTTCCAAAGAATAAAAGGATCGTAATGAGAAAGCAGTGAGGTAAGAGAAGAACACTGGCCTTGTATTGTTCTTCCTCTTAGCTCCAGCTCTAGTATTCAGTTATGTATCTATGTACCTGTCCATTCCTCTGTCTTCCTATTCATAGCTAGCTATCCTTTATCATCTATATTTACCGATAGACTATGGACATAGCTATGTGCCCATCTATCTCTTTGTTCTTATTTTAAAATTTTCTTTTACAGTTATAGGTTGGGCGCTTACTGCATTGTTCTGTCCCTGTATTAGTAGGGGTATCATAGTCAATAATGTAAAAGACCTACCTTCAGTTTGCTAACGGCATACATGGGGAGAGACTGAGGTTTACAATAATGACAATTAAGAGAGATAAGCTCTATAATGAGGTTAGCTCTCAGAGCTGTGGTGGCTTGGAGGGTTAATGTCTGAAGGAGATTCAGTGAGTGGCTAGGAATCACTCCAAGAAGAAAGAGAAGGAGAAGGAAGAGGAGGAGAAAGAGGAAAAGGAGGAGGAAGAGGAGGAGGAGGAGGAAGAGGAGGAGGAGGAGGAAGAGGAGGAGGAGGAGAGCACAGTGCTCCCAGACCTGGTGATGCAAGCAAGAAGTCAGAATCTAGTTGATCTGGAACAATGTGTGCAGGACCAAGTTAAATCTTTGCCTGGCCCCACTTTTGAGGTTGTTTTTCAACAAGTCATGCATGTAGACTGGAACTTGCCCAGCGCACCTGCAATCCAAACGTAAATACTACAGTGTGGTTTTTCATTCATATCCCCAGAAACAGGTGAAGGCTGATGTCAAACAAAACATTCAGAATATCAACACAGACATGGGCATGTTGTCAGTTGATATTATCAACACGGATACCGGGATATCCTTTGACAATATTTGAAAAACAAGTTAAGAGAGAAACTGGTAGTAAAAAGAAAGAGAAAAAAAAATTATGAAGGAACAAAAGTAGCCATTCCAGAACAAGATGTGTGTACCCCTTATCGCTGCTTGGAGAGTTTGCTTCTCCATTTAATATGCTGCTATCCCAGGTGAGAGCAACTGAGAATTTCAGTTAATACCCAAGCAGAATTGAGAATGTGGCTTCCAGTTGACGTGCCACTCAAACACACTTTCCTTTTTGGATTTGGTCTTCTAAACACAGCCTATTAAAAGCTGCTTTAATTGGCATTTTGTTAGAAGGTTAATGCAGACTTACCAAAAATAGCTTGTGAAGAAAGCAGATAAGAGCATAAAAGGGAACTACATTCTAATTGCACAAATTCCTCCCCCTTTCCTACAGACTTCTTTTCAAAAGCAGTTTTAAAAACAGTGGCTCGATAACTTCGCCTTCGGCAGTCTTTGTCTCTGGTCGTCTCCAGCTCCTTGTGGGATCTCTCTCTCTCCTGCCTCTGTTCTTCTGCTCATAAATTGTGCTTAGAAGCCTTTCTTACTTACCCAACCAATACTATTGATGATGCATCTCATATTTCTCCTTGCTACACACGATCTCACTTTGTTTGATTCTTTTCTGTTTTCCCCCTTTCCAAGAAACTACATTTTCATGTTCATCCTCTGAGAACTGCTTATAAATCCTATGTCGGAGAGGTTTCAATGCCATCAACTTTTATTCTTTTCACAAACAGAAGAATCCTTGTGGCCTGTATATTGCCAGGAAACAAAGAGAAAATACACACATAATCCTCACCCTCAGAGTTTAGCATCCGCTGGGCAAGACAGATGAACAGAAAATTACCATCACATTTGGTCTGTGAAATGCTAACGATCTGTACAGAAACAAAGAGAGAAAAACAAAGTAACACAGGCCAGGAGAAGGGCGAAAGGAAGTTTTCAATCTACCCTACCCAAAATGTGAAGGTTTGATGATATGAAATTAATCTTGTTGGCTAACTCAATTTGCCTAAAGTCTTATATTTCCTATAACTTCATTTGCATACTACCTTTGCATTGTAATCATATGATTACCTTACTCCTGAAGTCACAAGGAAGTCATTGAAATTTTTTATTTTTTTTGCGGTACCGGGGATTGAACGCAGGGGAGTTGTACCTCCACGCTACGCCCCCAGCCCTATTTCTTATACTTTATTTTGAAACCGGGTCTCACGAAGTTGCGGAGGGCCTCACTAAGTAGAGAGAGAGACAGAAAGAGAGAGAGGAAGAGAGAAGAGAGAAGAGAGAGAGAGAGAGAGCTGAGGCTGGCCGCGAACCCGGATCCTCCGGTCTCCACCTCCCAAAGTACTGGGATTATAAGTGTGCGCCACCACGCCCGGCATCACTGAAAATTTTAAATTAGGATCTACTTAATTTGGCATCTGCCTCTGTTTCCAGCTTAGCTTTTCTTCCTGCTCTCCGAGCTCTTGGATTGGCATATGCCCCACTTTCTTACTAACCCACACACCTGCTCTTGTCTCTCTGGAACAAATGGGGCTAGCAAGGAGGAGACCAAGGTATGACTCACAGGGAACAAGGAGGCATATGTCATAATCAGCATCATCGTTGCCATGGCAACCATCACATTGGTTGTGAAGATGTCTAATGCTTAGTATGCCTCTTTCACCAGTATTCATAGGACAACTTCTTATCGTCTCCATAAAGTTGAGATTGTCCTCCATGTTTTGTAAATGAAGAATTATGTCTCAGAGAGTCCTCACAGTTGATCAAGGTCACTTGGCTGAGCAATACCTGAACTGTTTCTGATGAAAACTGAGGCATAGGCTGGGGACCTTGGACAGATACTGGGTGAATCAAAACTGGAGCCCAGGTTGGCCTAATAGTGAGTCCAGGAGTGTGGCTCTGAACTACCTAATCCCCCATTCCTGAGTCAACTCCAAAAGTCCTGGCTATGAAGAGGAGGGAAAACAGAGAGAGGATAGGATCAGGCAGAGCCGGTAAATCAAGCCCCATGCACATCCTGCAGCCAGGAGGATTTTTCTGCATAGTTTGTTCGCCTGTCTAAAATGATCGTGTGTGATATGTTGGGGCTGCTTAACCTCTCATGGCAGAGCCAGCATTGCCCAAGATCTGGTAGACACAAGGGTCCTGGTGGGGATTTCAACCCAGGTCTCTGCAGGGGTACACCCTGTGCCCCTCGACTCAGCCAAGGCTGCTGGGGACTCATGAGTCAGAAGTTCTGAGTGTCATATCAGCTTTGTTCTGGTCATATTGGATCTCTGCCCAGATTCTACAAACAGCTTCTTCACAATGCCCAAGGCTAACGTGATAGCCCAGTACTTATCCCAAGACCCAGTCTCTTTATCTCTCCTTAGGATCAATAAGTGGATTTCTGCCTCAACTCTGGGGCCTGTGGCTCTTTTAATTACCATGACTCCCCTTATCTTTCAAAGACTGGGTCACACACTGTCTTTCCATACTCACCATCTGTCCTCAAACAGAAGTTCCTGCCAAAGCCAACTGTGAATCCTGAGCATCTTCTTTGGTGAAAGAAGATGCCACCACCTTACTACCGGCTCATTTCTGAGCTTTCCTGGCCTTGTGACCTTATTTCTCTGAACTAGCCATCTCTCTAGCTTTATTGTAGTATCTAACACATTTTGACTCTGATGCAGACTAATCAACAGGACTTGGACCTGACACCCAACAGTCTGAAGAATAAAGCCTTCACTTCTTGACCCACAGAGGGTGTGTCCGTGATGGCATATACCCCATCAACATCTTCAACTCTTCCCTGGGCACCACCTGCTACACCTGGGATGACCCAAGCCCACCAAACTGTTTGGGCTTCCATGAGCACACCACAGTATTCACTCTACTACCCACATACAGGTCTCAAAGTGCTCTTTTATAAACAGCTTTATGACCACTAATTTATATACAATAACCTGCACATATATGATGTATACAATTTGATGTTTGGGGACATATACACACAATTGTGAAACCACCATTATATAAAGGTAATCGACATATCTATTGTGTTGTTGTTATTGTTTGTTTGATTGATAAGAATAGTTAACATGAAAGCTACCCTCAACACATTTTTGAGTTTATAACATAGGACTGTTGAATATAGGTACTATGCTAAGCAACATATCTCTGGAATTTATCCATCTTGTGCAACTGAATCTTTATACACTTTTTTTCTGCTTAGCAAACTCTTATTCATACTACAAATCTAGAGCTTAATTCACCTTCCCAAAAAGGTAAAATCTGCCCATCTCCTTAAGGGATAATGTGTGTGCCTCTACTGGTGTGTATTATCTCAATAGTGTGTATTATCTAGGAATTTCTATCATTTCATTTGCTTCTCCTCCAAATTCCACCTAATGAATGCATTGGTGGGAACATGAACTGAAGACTATGACTAGCTAGCTTTTTCTGGGGCTATAAATTGACAGTCTTGGGGGTGGGGTGCCCGTGGTTGTCAGACATCTCTAATAGATCATGATGCTCTTTCCTACTGAGCCAGCTCAGTCTCAGAACCCTTGTAAAGTGATGCTCCAAGCAACCGCCACCGATCAATATGAAATGGGATGTGAACTTCTGTTCATCAGACGATTCCATGAGAACGGTGAGAAGGCAAGCCCCATCCTGGGAGAAGATATTGGCAATGTACGCATTGAAAGATCAGCATCCAGATTGTACACAGGATGCCTACAGATAAACACAATGGCACATTTGTATCCATGCTCTAGGAAGATTCTAAAGGGGGGAAAATAAACTTGAGTGTCCTGAACTCAGGGCTTAGCCTGACCAGACATAAAGACCAGGTGCCATGGGAACATTCAACTGTTTAGTGTCAACAGCAGGTGTGAGCTGGGCTAGTTGCTCCACCTGGACTCTGCCCACCGGCTTTGTCCCTGAGCCAGCAAGTTCCAGGCTGCTGCTGGCAACTTTGTGCCCCCAAGAGGGGCAGGCAGGGGCTTCCACCTGCTTTGGCTTCTCCTTGACCACTTTGCTCATCGAATAGACAAGATCCTTAGAGTCCCAGATCCTTACAAGGGAGCTACAGAGGGATGAGTTTTCTGAATGAGCACTGATATAAAGCACCAGGCAGCTTGGCAGCAAAGAAAATCTGCCCGTTCTGTTTGTGGCGGAAGCTGTGACACAGAAGACACTTGGTGAATGAAGTTTCAAGGCATTTGGCCATATTTCTTACTAACCTGCTGCACCGTCAATGGTAAGTCCATTCAACTTTCTTTCTGTTACACTTGTAGCAACTACGAAAATGATGAGATTGTCAACAAACTGGCCCCCATTAAAAGGAACCTGAATTCTCTAATAAAGAGGCAGGCAAGATTGGGATGGGTGATATCAAGATCCTCTCTCTTGACAGAACAATGCTACGGGCTTTTCTACCCTGTTCCAAGGGGAGGTGAGTGTCGGCCCACAAGCAGAATGTTGGAAATGTAAGAGTATCGGTAGGTTCAAAGCATTGCCTACAACACAATGCTCAGGTTTCGAGCTCAGGCGGCCCAGGTTCAGGCTTTGCAAATCCTGAAATTGGGAGCCAGTACTTTAATCTCTCTGATCTTTAGCTAACTTAATTACAGACCCAGGTGAAGGATGCCCCTCTGTGTGTTTGTTTTAGGGAAGAAATGAGACGATGACCACAAACTGCACCAAAGTGCAGGCAGATAGGACAGGCTTACTGAGTAATTCGTCCCCTTCCCTTTTCTCCTTGTAGATAAATAAGTAAATAAGGGAGGGAAGAGGTATGTTATCTAATGGGCCAGCAAGCTGTAGACTAATTTTAAAAACATACTTTAAGGAATAAACATTGGCAATATGCATCCAGGGCCAAGTCTTTAGGCGAAACACACCTATGCATGGTGGACGTGCAAAACTATCAGCTCTCTGGGAGCAGGGACACCTTCTAAACAGTCTCTGTAGGTCTTTATTTTTTTAACATGCTTTTATTGGTGCATTGGAGTCTTACATCGCAATGAATATCTATTTGATGTTAATATACATGCACACAGCTCTTAGTGTCCCCCCCACCTCCCCCCACCCATATGAAGTACCAAGAATGATGTTGGTATATTTTCACATGTACATATTGTTTATGATAGTAATTCCACTAATTTGCTTCTTCCTTGCCCTTCCCCTTCCCTTGTACCACTTCTCTTGTTCCACTGAGGGTTCTCCATTATCAACCGGAGTCCCTTGTGTGACCCTACTACTCCTTAGGTTGCACATATTAATGAAAACACATGTCCCTTCTTTTTTTGTGATTGACTGATCTTGCTTAACATAATATTCTCCAGATCCTTCCACTTTCTTGCAAATGATGTTATTTTGTTCTTCTTTATTGCTGAGTAGAATTCCATTGTGTGTATTTCCCACAATTTTGTAATCCACTCATCTGTTGATGGACACCTAGGTTGGTTCCATAATTTGGCCACTGTGAATTGTGCTGCTATTCTGTAGGTCTTTAATATTTATCTTGGCAGTTGAAAAGTGGCAAGAGCATCGCTGGACAAAATACAACAGACTGTGGGCAAACTGTGGCCAGCAAGATAAAGTAGACCACACAGTATCTGGCACAGAGCAGAGGCTCAGAATGAAGAAGTAAATTACTGGGCCTCTGAAAAATGCATAGATTTATGGCAGGCCTGATAACAGATAAAAATAATAACCATAGAAAGTAATACATCATCATTCATTGATTATGCCAGGTATTTTGAAACATTTATTTCCTCAGTACCTAACCTAGAAAAACAATGCGTATTCTAATCCTCATTGTACACATCACAACGCTGAAGCTCAGAGATCTTCCCTAGCTTACAGGTATAGTACAGTTAATACACAATGAAGCAGAAATATGGTTGTCTCCAAAAACATTTTTCTTAAGTCCGACTCCAGCCAGGACCGATGGGTGACAATGAAGGGGAGAGAGTGTGATGTTCCCATGAATGTCCAGGGTGGTGGCGGCCTGAAGTTTGCTGGCCAGGGTCAGGCTGTGGTACAGGGACCATGGAATGACACGGCTGCACTGGTACCAGGCTCCTGTCATGGGAGACACCAGGACAGATGCTGGCAGAGGCCCCCATGGACTTAGGAAGCTGTGGCTAAAAGCTGGGGGATGGCGTTGACATGGAAGAGAATGCCATAGCCACACCAATAAATAAAACAGAGATCCCTGGTTGATTATTTCTCCCCTATTTAAGGTATCCACTAGTCTTCCTAATCTTTGGTTGTGCTCTCTGAAACTCTTGTACAAGGACTTTCCTGAGATGAGATGCTGCCGTGTTTAGGGCCCTATCCACTCTCACCCGAAGGGAGTGGCATAAATAATCCCCATCCTCCTTAGGATCATGTTGGCAAAAAATGTATTAGCAGATATAATTGTCTGACACTTCAAGGAAGTAATGTTTCAAAAATAGAAACCCACAAGGAGGGAGGGAGAGAAAAACACCTGACTCGCTTTGCTTCCTGTGGCTAATTATTTTAAAGATAAGGCTGTTTTTGTCCTCAAGTGACTGGTGTATTTATATAGCTATTTATAATGTACAAGACATCATATCCAGGTTCTATGTTTTTTCTTTCAGTACTAGGGTTTGAGCCCAGGGCACTCTATCACTGAACTATATCCCTGACTCTTTTTTTATTTTTATTTTTTATTTGACACAGGGTGTCACTGAGTTGCAGAGGCTTACCTTGCACTTGCAATCCCTCTGCCTCAGCTTCCCTTGTCATTGAGATTACAGTCATGTGCCGCTGTGCCTGACCACATCTGGGTTCCTAATTCATTCACCTCTTCTGTCTGTTCTCCAAAACTAGTCTCCCCTTGATTGTTGTGGAACTTCGAAGTTGGAAGGAAACTGGAGGGCATCTGACCTCCATTCAGTGCTAGTCCTTTGCTTTGGTGTTTACCCACATCCAAAGTAAACCACTCAGTGACCCTGGGAAATCGTCTCTTTCCACAGAAAGGCTTTTCTAAGTGCATAGTGACCATTTCTGATCATGTCCCCTCTGCTTATAAACCTTGCCACAGTGCCTCTTAACACAGACCATTTGCACATACTGCTGCTCCATACCTTGCTGAGTCCACCCAGCCTTCCATGGTGTGTGGTGTACAACTGGAATGGGCTCATGAGTACTGACTGTTAAATATTCAGGAATTTAACAAGCTGATTGTTAAAGCTATATTTAAAAATGAAATCACATAAACTCATGAATGAATTTTATTGGGAGCAAAGGTAATAAATGCTCAAAACTTATTCCTTTCTTATTATTTTCACTACATGGTACCTCTATCCATGTTCTTCGGATCATGTCTCTGTGATAGAATTACAATATAATGGGGGCTACTGGACTTGTTCTCCCAACTCCACAGGCACTCAACAGATCGCTTGACACCAGACATGGGGGGAACATTTGCACCAAGGAAATCAATAGATGTTAGGCATCAGCTCTGATGCTTTTGTTTTTGTTTTTGACCCCCTGGAGAGAGAGTTGTGAACACCTTAGAAGTTGTTAACATTGCATCAAACTCATTTCCATCCTCACTTTCTTGTGAAGGGGAGATAACAGATTGATATCAGGAATGCGCAGGGTGGTAGATCTCCTCGGTTAGATTCCCAGTTTAGGTTAGATTCCCATGTGGTGTGATTTCATAACATTGAATTCCCTTCTTAAATGGTGTCCCCTTTTGTAATTACCCATTAACACTATTAATGGGTAACACTAGTTTGTAATTACCCAATGAGGGTTCCTCTTAGGAAGAGACTATCTTCTTTTAAATAATATTGGCAAGCTCCTGGAGGTTAAAGAGAAGTCCTGGAGACTTGGTGTAGAGGAACCAAGGCACACAGGATCTGGCTAACTCAGTTGCATGAAGGGAGCAAAATGAGGCTGGAGACCCAGCAGCAATGAATGGTCCAGTGAGAAACCCCATGCAGGTGCATGGCCAAAGTGTCCAAAAAAAAAATTGTCTGGTGTTTTATTTGAGGCTTTTGTTGACATGGGCTCAATTACTTTTGACACTGGACTTCCTCCCTAACTCTAACTTACACTTAGTAAGTCTGCATCTATACAGATGTTGTGTGTGTGTGTGTGTGTGTGTGTGTGTGTGTGCGCGCGCATGACTGTAAATTACAGGAAGGGCTACATTTCGTGTTTAGATTGATGCCACATGGGATAGATACAGAACACATATGTGATGGTCAATTTCTCATTGCTGTGACCAAAATACCTGACAAGAAAATCTTAAAGAAGAAAAGTTTATTTGTGCTCTTGATTTCAGAAGAGAATTCCGTCCCTGATTGGCTGACTCCATTGCTCTGGGCCTGAAGTGAGGCAGAACATCTTGGAGAGAAGGGATGGTAGAGGAAAGCTGCTCAGCTCATGGCAGCTGGGAGAGAGGGGGGATAAGATAAACCCTTCCAGGGTACACCCCAGTGACCTACTTCCTCCAACTGAGCCCCGCCTCCCAGTGGTCTATTCAGCTATCAATGGATGAATCCACTGAGAAGGTCAGAGTCCTCATGACCCTGTTGTTACCTAAAAGTCCCACTTCTGAACACTGCTGCCCTGGGGACTGTGCTTTCAACACATGAGCTTTTGGGGGTCAATCCAAATGCAAACCATAACCACACATGGCAAACACTCATAAAATGAAATGGTTCAATATGTGTAGGAGTTGTGGACTAGACTGACTCATGTTGGGCAAGCATGGAACTCTTCTTAGGAGTCCTGGATTTCCAGTTCATGAGGCATATTAGATTTTGGTTGCTTTTTTTTTTCTTTTTCTTTTTTTTCTCAAATTTTAAGGACCTGGGAGACTAGGAAACATTAAGTTCAGTGGTAGTCCTATTTCTAAATCTAGAGAACAGAACATACTTCATTTGTGGCTGAACATTCCCTTTGAGGTATGTTGGTGCCTGTCATGTAATACATTTTTAATCATGCATTTGAATGCATTACATGACCGGCACCAACACACTGTTAGATAGAAAGAATAAGATCTGTTATCCTACAGCTTAGTGGGGTGACTACAGTTCACACTAACCTATTATATATCTTATGAATAGCTGGGATGAGCCCGAGGACTCCAAACACAAAGTAATAATAAGGAGACAGAAATGTTAATTACCATGATTTGATCAGTACACATTGTATGCATGTATTGAAATACCACACTGAACCTCATAAAGATATATGGTTATTACAGGTTAATTGAAATTTTTTTAAAAATATTTAAGGAGATGGAAATGCCAACCACTTTGATTTAATCATTATACATTGTATACCTGTATTAAGTTATCATACTGTACTGCATAATATGTACACTTAAAATGATAATTAATGAAAAAGATATAACTATAAAAATAAAATTAATGCCTTACTCAGCCTAAGGTTCTTATACTCAACCAGCAAGGGCTAATGCAGTCTGCAGTGACTAAGAAGTAAGGAAAGAGGTGTGGGCAGATTTTAAAATACACTTTTGAGGCTGGATGTGGTGGCACATGCCTGTAATCCTAGTACTTGGGAGACTGAGACAGGATGATCACTGGCTCAAGACCAGCCTCAGCAACTTAGTGACACTCTCAACAACCTAGCAAGACCCTGTTTCAAAACAAAAAATTAAAAAAGGGATGGGGGGGACTCAGAAGTAGAATACCCCTGAGTTCAATCCCTGGTACCACACACACATACACAAAATACATTTTGGACATATCATCATCAATAAGACTTGTTAGTAGATTAGATATTGAGGGTTGGTAAAGCAGAGGACTCGTCCAGTGATGCTTGGATTTCTGGTACAATATCTGCGGGCATGATGGCGTCACTGTGGGGGCTCTACAGTGTAGACAGAATCGCACAAGATGAGTTCAGTGGTGCAGGGATGAGCATCTCTTAGAGCAATGACAGCCTTAGACGATGGACACATGGACCCCTCGTTTAGCAGATGAGTACCCAGAGGCTCTCAGAGCCAAGTGGCATGACTAGTTTCCCACAGCCAGCAGCCATCTCTCTTGGCTTCTACTCTTCAACTTTGGTTGTGCTGTATAACTTCCCATTGGTTTACGTGAATAAAGTTTGGGATTTGAGTCGTTAATATAGGTCTATGTTTTCAGTTTCTTTCTTTTGAAAAACAAGTAACGAAAAAAATTCTCAAGAGACTGCATATAGTTACTGTTCCGTGGGAAATTTCTAACATATGTTTTTCATTCCTGGTTGATTTCATCTTTCCTATGTATAAGAACTTTACATTAAATATTGAAAAAAATGGTCAAGTAAATGCCATGAGGGGGAAGGGGCAGACTGGGCAGGTTATTGAACATAAATGATGTCTTTTTCGAAAAGGCTAGCATTATTCTTACAGTTCAAAGGTTTGGTCAACATCAACAGCATACCATGGCACCAAGTAAGTGCAAACAGATGTGTGACTCCATGGGGCTTAAAGTGTGGAGAAGCTAGTGTCAAACAGGATGCAGAGAGACACGTTCAGAAGAGGGGCATTCACACTTAGCAACGATCCAAATACGTAAGTAGGAGTTACTGACAATGATTATGTACTACCAGGAAATTTTTTTAAAAAAAATTATAATATATAATACGCATCTGGGTTAAAGTTTATGGGAAAAATGTTCTCATGAAATAATGGCTATGTAATATAATCAAACATGGATATGTTTAGAATACTGAAAGTAGAGAATATTATACAGTATTGAAATTACAAGAAAGGATACACTACAGAGAGCAAACCAGCAGCCTAGCTGATGAAGGCGCCCATTGACCACCGTGAAGCCGGAACATCTTGCCCTAGGCATTAGGTCAGGGTACATCTCAACACTAAGGTCAACCGCATAAATGCTTTTAGTTATTTACACACACACACACACACACACACACACACACACACACACACTCACACACACTGTAGCATAGAATACTGCTTCATTGATGTTTCTTCTTCCCAGGAGAACAAAAGAACACCTAATTAAAAACTTACAGCATGCGTCCATTCTTCTAAGCACAATTTAATTGGGGGAGACAGATTTGGCAAGGGAAATATATCAGGGTTCCTCAATGTTATCACCATTGACATCTAGGGCTGGATACTTCTTGCTGCATACAAGGCTCTGCAGTGCATCGCAAGATGTACAGTAGTTCCCTGATTTCCACCAGTAGACACTAGTATCCCTTTCTTTGTGACCAACACATCTTAGACATTGTCGAACATGTGCTGGGAGGCAAAATCTTTTCACTTAAGACTATGTTTCAATATCCATGGGCACCTCTAGTTCAGTAGCCCTTGACCTTGGGCATACAGCTGAATCCTCAGGAGGGCTTATTACAAACAGATCGCTGGGCCCCAATCCCTGATTTTCTGATTCACTGGCATTGAAGTGGAGCCCCTGAATTTGCATAAGTTATCAGGTGATGCTGATGCTGCTGGTTCTGGTACCCCAGTTTGAGGATTGCTGCTCTAGTTCATCTCTTCAAGCCTCTGCCTAAGTATCCATCATTGGTATCCTCAGTACTATATCCACTCCTTTCTCTAGTGATGTACAATCTGGCTGTCCCTACTTCCCTGTTTCCACAAACGATGCTCTGGTCAGCATGCTCGAGCCTGTCCCATCACACGTAAGGGTATGGCTTTCCTGAGGTCTAGACCCAGGAATGACACTGCTACCCACAGGTGTGTACATGCTTTATTTCAGTAAGTCCTGCCTGATCACACTCTGGAGTGACTGCACCCAGCTATACTCCCACTAGCTGTACATAAAAGGTTTTATCCCTGTTTAACAGAGGAAGAAACTGTGAACCCGGAAGTTAATTAGACTGAAGTCACTCTGCCCCACCATTGATCTACCAAGTAAGTGAATTCTGGGTGCAAACCCCAGTCTGATTTGTCCTTGCTGATTACTTACAAAACCACTTTTCAGTTGTTTCAAGTTCCACCTCAGAATTTTCCACAACTTTCAAACTGACCTTTAGTATTCACCCCACAGGTGAAGTGAGTCTATTTACCCTCCTGGGCTTCATGTTCTTAGGCTTGCAGAAAGAGTAATTACTTTGATGAAAATTTGCCAGTGAAAAGGGTAAAAGCGTATGCTCTATAGGAACTCCCTGTGGAGGTGGATTGGATTTCCTGGGTCAAATCCCAATTTTTTGCATGGCCTGGGGATCATCTGTGGCCTTGTGTCCCCACCCCTGCTTATGAGAGCTTCAGGTTTCTGAGGTGGCCACCACAGAAAGGGGTGACCAGGCATGATCGTTTGAATCTAGAATGCCCCCAAAGGCTCACATGCTGAAGACTTGGTCCCCAATTCAGCCGTGTTCAGAGGTGGGGCTCCAGATCCTAGGCAACCACCTTTCTATTCTGCACTTTGCAATCTCCTCGTTTGCAGACTATTAATGAAATCATACAGCATTTGGCTTTTTTCATTCATGTTCTGTGTGCATATCAATAAGCCTCTCCTTTTCATTGTTGAGTAGTATTTGATGATTCAAATATAATGCAGTTTATTTATTCACTCATCAAAGGACATTTGTGTTGTTTCCAATTCGGAGCTATTATGATTAGTATGCAAGTTTTTGTGAGAATCTCGGTTTTCATGCTCAGGAGCGCAATTGCTAGTTGCGAATGTTTGGAGAAATGGCCAAACCTTTCTCCAGGTGACCTAAACCATTTTACACTATTTTCAACTACCTGCCTGATGCAGCTTCTTCACAGCCTTGTTAGCAGGTGGTATTGTCACTACTTTTTTTATACTGATATTGCTCAGTTCTTTATTTTCACCTTTGTGATGATTTTTATGTACCTAATTACAAATTCATGGTGCAGTAGAAAGTACATTTTACAGGGCTCTTTAATTTCAGCATTCTAATAGGGATGTAGCGCATCTCGTTGTGGCTTTAATTTGCGTTGTCCTAATGGCTAATGATGCCGAACGTCTTCTCATGTGCTTCTTTGCCATCTGTTTATCCTCTTCTGTGAAATGACTGTCATGTCATTAGCCCATCTTCTAATGGAATGTTTGTTTATTAAGTTTTGAGAGGTCTCTAGATCATCTAGACACTCATTCTCTGTCAGCCCTGTGTCTTACACATTTCCTCCATAGTCTTCCTTTCATCCTCTTAATTGTGTCTTTTGCAGAGCAAAACTTAAATTTTGATTAAGTGCAATTGATTACTTTTACTTCTTAGGAACTGTGTTATTGGTGTCAAGATTAAGAACTCTCAGCCTAGCCCTTGATCTCAATGTTTATATCTAATTTTTTTCTAAAAGTTTTATAATTTTATATTTTGCATTTAAAGCCATACTCCATTTCGAGTAATGTGTTATATAAAATGTGAAACTTAAGGTTCATTTGTTTTCTTGGTTTGGTTTGCTTCTGTCTTGGCAAGTCTAGTTTTTCCAGGATTATCTGATACACTTGCTATCTTTCCTCCATTGTTTCCTTTTTAAACTTGGGACAATTTCTGTTAGGGTTAGATGAAATTTCAGAGTAGTTTTAATTTGCATCTCTTTAATTGCTAATGATGTTGAACATTTTTTTCATATATTTATTGGCCATTTGTATTTATTTTGTGAAGTATCTATTTGATTCACTTGCCCATTTTTTGATTGGGTTATTTGTTATTTTGGTGGTAAGTTTCTTGAGTTCTTTGTATATTCTAGATATTGATCCTCTCCTGGAGGGGTAGCTGGCAAAGATCTTCTCCCATTCTGTCAGCTCTCTATTAAGGTTCTTGATAGTTTCCTTTGCTGCACAGGAACTCTTCAGTTTAATGCAATTCCACGTATTAATCCTTGTTTTAATATCTTGTGCCTTTGAGGTCTTATTGAGGAAGTTTTTACCTGTGCCTATATGTTGGAGCATTGGTCCTATGACCTGTTCATTCTCCCTGATATGTGGAAGCTAGGGAGAAATTTGGACACAGGAGGAACTCTAGACAAAGGAAGAGAAACTCTAGTAGAGTGATAGAGGGGACCTAAGGGAGGGAGGTGGGAGACTCAATGAGGAAAACCCTTCAATGGATATGTTGTACATACACAAATTTATCAATGTTAATCACAATATCATGCACAGGGAGGGGAGGGAGTGGGGTGGGAGCTGGGGGAGGGTCCACAGAGTGCTGTGTTCATATCTACCTCTATCGCTCTGAACTTCATCATGATGTATGATTACAATGCACCAATAAAATTTTTTAAAAAATTAAGAAAAGCAATTTCTGTTAGGTATGTTTACGTGAGTTTATTTATCTCTTTCATTATTCTATGTGTCTATCCTTCTGCCAGCACAATAGTTTTGATTACTGTAGCTACATGAGTTAGTCAGCTTTTTGTCACTGTGATCAAAGTACCTGACAAGCACAACTTAGAGGAGGAAAGGTTTATTTGGATCACAGTTTCAGAGGTTTGGTCCATGAGCAACTGGCTCTAAGACAGAAATATCAAAGTGGTAGGGCATTGTAGCCGGGAAGCAAAGAGAGAGAGAGCAAGAGGAGAAGGAGCCAGGGGTAGATGTAGTCCAAGGCCATGCCCCCTGTGATCCACTTCCTTTAGTAACACCCCACTTCTGACCCTTGCTGCATTGGAGACCAGGCCTCAGTACCTGAGCTCTGGGGGAATGCTCCAAACCCGGCTGTAACGCTACATGATAAGTCTTGTGATTGAGCAAAGTGATTCCTACATTTTATTCTTTTCCTTCCCTCCAAAAATGTTCTTTCAAATCTAGTTTGTTTGCATTTCCATACATATTTAGGGTAAGTGTGTGTGTGTGTGTGTGTGTGTGTGTGTGTGTGTATTTTGGTAGAATTTTGATAATGATTGTGTTAAGTCTGTATATCAGATTGGGGAGAACTGAGTTCTTTACTCTACCGTCTTTCAATCCATAAACCCATGATGAGTGGGTTTTTATTGAAACCCATACACTCTGGGAATTGTGCTATGAGACCCTGGATCTTGTTTAAACTTAGGTCTCCCCTGGTTCTCTCCAACACCATTTAGACAGGGAAGAAGAGATGTTGCATCTTACTCCCAGAGGCAGTGGGAAGTAAGAAGCCCAGATTCCCCCATGGCTTCTCTTGATCCCTCTGTTTTGAGGAAGGGGTGGGAGTGTTTTGTGCTTCTCCCCACTAGGCCTCCTCTGATGCACCCCAGTGGGAGGAAGAGACATCTGTCCAGGATTCCCATGTGGTCTGCACTGATACTTCCATGAATAGAGGGCTCATGACTGCTGGGAAAAGTGGAAAGTTCCAGCTTCCCACTCAACTTCCCCTGCCAGCTCCCCGGTGGGGGTCTGGGGCCTTTGTTACCACTTAGGGATGGAAGTCTGAGCTACTGCTCAGCCTCCCTCAGTGTGGGTGGGACACAGTTATGTCTATGTTGTTCGGCTCTGGCTGTTTTCTGGAAGTCTTCTGTGTTGCTCGCATGCCCCTGTCCTGTTCCTCTGGGTAGGAAGGTATGATTTGTTTAAGGCTTTTATTATCTGTGCCTGTTGGCATTTACTGGTTGCTGAATTCTTCAGATTCAAGTTGCAGCCCCCAGAAACAGAAAGAAACCCCAGGAAACTCATCAGCTTAGTGTGTTTGGGGTCTATAGGTCCATAGCCCATCTGCTACCTTCTCCCCACATTTCAGAGATTTCTTCATTTAAAAAAATATAATATCCATGTAAAAAAATAGTGGAGAGATTAAGTAAAAGTGTATCTACTTCATCTCTCCAGAAGCAGACTTCCCAATATGTTTCTCATAATTTTCCTTTAGAAATATCACACTGCTCACATGCCCACTACAATGGAGACATCTACATACTGCTCATTTACCTGTCTACCTGATCTCACCTGAACCCCAAACCTCAAAACCAACTCAGAGGGAAAAGGACCAATCAAAGGCATAGAAATGTCCCCAGGCATTTCTAAAGAACCTTCTCCAGCATTAATTCAGGTAGAAACTGCTTATTGTTGGTTTAGTATTGCTGAAGTCTCGCTTTTTAAGGCATTCACTCAGAAATCCTAATTTTAAAAATAATCTTGCGTGCTCAACTTTTGGTTAGATATCATTAAAAGCTTCCCTACCTTCTCAAACAGTTGAAGCTCAGGAAAAGAATTTACCTCTTTTTGATGACTCAGATCCTAATTCTAAGCTGCTGGGGTATGCTCTCTCGCTGCCTGGCAGCTGAGAGCTCTCAATGCATTTCCCCACATCTGCAGGACCTACAGCCCCAATTCTTGCTTGTAATGTGCTAGGGGGTTGAAAATGAGATAACCTTGTCTGACAAAGCTGTGGGCAAATTAAGAGTTTTGGGCTGAGGACACAGGGCCTCTCCTACTAAGTAACGAGCAGGGAATTAAGTGGTTTTGATAATAATTTTGTAGTTACTAAAGTAATGCAAACAGTTCAATATTCTTAGTGATAATCCAGGTAGCTGAGGTCATCAAAAACAGAAATGTAAAAGAAAAGGAAGAGGAGGAGCGGTTAAAAAAAGGGGGGGGGAGTGAGAAAAAGGAAGGAAGAAGGAAGGGAGGGAGGAAAGGAGGGAGGAAGTAAACAAGGAAGGGAGGGAGGGAGAGAGGGAGAAAGGAAGGAAGGAAGGAAGGAAGGAAGGAAGGAAGGATTATCATGTTGGAAATAAAATTTGTGTAATGTTGATTATGAACCAAGAGTACACCGGTTCCATGGTAGATAATATTATTTTGAATAAGTTCTACTTTGCAAACTTGTGGCAAAAAATAGTATCCACATTTTTAAATATACTTTTATTGGTGCACTGTAATTAGACTTCATAATGAGGTTCAGAGTGATAGGAACATACTGCATACAGCACTTGGTGTGTTTCCCTCCAAATCCCACCCCGCTCCCTGCCCCTCCCCACACAATGTTATTGAGATTAGTATTGATAATTTTGTATATGTAAATAGCATTATTTGAACTGTTTCCTTCAGCAAATCTCCACCACCCACCTCCCCACTTCCCTTAATCCCCTCCCACTATTTTACTGGACTCTCTCCTTGGTTTGAAACAAAGTGGGGCGGGGAATGTAAGTGAATTGCTGAGGTCACCCACTTGCAAGCATGGTAGCTGGATTGAACCCAGCTCTGCTCTTATACTTCCCACTACAATAGAGCAGGGGTGAGACCTGCAAGGTCTACTTAGACACAGAGACAATAAACCCCAGGCCAAATCCCACAAAACCATCTAGCCATGCTTCTCCAACTCTAACACACAGACAGCGTCCAATGTAGTCAGCTAGAGAAGGGCTTGTGGCCCTACATTTCTAACAGGGTCCCAAAGCTTCCTAATGCTGATGGTCCACAGACTCCATTAAATAGCAAGGATCCGAAAGATCCACTTTGGTAATATGTAAAGAATGGTAATAGGGATCTGACCTTTAATTGAAGATATTTCAGGTAATTCACCATTTTTCCCTTTAAAAAATGAAATATCATCCTAAAAATCACGTGGCTGTTTCATTTCTGACACTGCAACTGAATATAGCTACATTTATCATAATTTCTAAATAAATTAGAAAATTACAAATCATATGTATTTCAGAATATATATATATATATATATATATATTGGCCATTTGTCAAAATTTAAATCAAGATTTTTGGTAATTAGGTAACATTTTCATTGAAATCTTTACTACTTCAGTTATCTATGGAAAATGAAGCAAACATACATCAATCTATGAATTTGTTATCTAAAATACTTCAGTCTAAGAGACATGAAGGACCAGATGATGTTTACATACCAACTGTTGTCCTGATTTGGAGATCTATGATTGGTTTAAATCACAATATCCTCTGTATATTAATCTAAAAGAAAATATTCAGCTATTTGAACAACATACACCTGAGCATGTTCCAGATCATTCTCTTTTCCATGGCATTTTAATTGGTTTTGTATGAAAAAAGGAAAAAAGTTTGTAGAAAATTAAGTTTGAAAAACCCAAGCCAAAGTTAAGTTTTTTTTGCTGAAGGACTTTCCAGCACTTAACATGTTGGATGTAACCACAAGACAAGTTCATTTTTCTTTCCTACTGTTTATGTTTGTCCTGGGAGCTAGTTCTTTCTCTGCCCCTAGTCTTTCTTAAGAAAACATTCTACTCACAAGCACAATCTTGCTTTACTATCTAAATAATTTTTTGTTTTGTTTGTTTGTTTGTTTTTGTTTGTTTTGGCATAAGGGATTGAACCCAGGGGCATTCTACCACAAAGATACACCCCAACCCTTTTTTAATTATTATTTTTTTAAACAGGGTCTTGCTAAGTTGCTGAGAGTTTCACTAAATTGCTAAGGCTGGCCTTGAACCTGTGATCCTCCTGCCTCAGTCTCCCAAGTACTGGGATCACAGGCGAGAAGCAACCACACCAGACAATTTATTACAATTTAAAAAGCAAGATCCAACCTTGGTTTGGAATCTCTGCCCCTCCCCTCTCCCAGTGGGGTGTGAGCCACAGCCAAGGAGGGGGTCCAGTTGGTTTGGTTCTTTCTCCCCACCTAGTGCTTTCTCCAGCCACCCCTCATCCACAGTGTCTGCCTCTCTAGGATTGCAGTATGTGGGGAAGGAAGGAAACAAAAGAGTGATAGGAAAATTCTCCTTTGGCTGATCATGTTGTGAGCAGCTAGCTGGGCTTATCAGTTATGGTATAATCCATGAAGGGTCTAAAAGAGGCTGGAGTTGAGAGGCACCCTCCCTCACTGTTGGAGGTCTCTCCTGCAGCTCTCTGATGTGGGTGATGCCCTCGTCTTCCCCAGCCCTTCCTCTCTCTCCTCTACCTCCCCTTGGCTGAGGTCTTTCAGCCCTCTCTCCCTCCCTACCTTCAGGCGCCATCCTGAGCAGGAGCCAAGACAATTCCACACCACCTCTCTCATGGTCATGGTACTCGTTCTGTCCATGAAAAACACTCACACAAGCTGGGTACAATAGCAAAAACTTGTAATCCCAGTACTTAGGGGGATGAGACAGGAAGATTGCAGGTTCGAAGCCAGCCTCAGCAACTTAGAAAGATCCTCAACAACTTGGCAAGACCCTGTTTCTAAATAAAAAGTAAAAAGGGCTGGGAGTGTAGCTTGGAGGTAGAATGCCCCGGGATTCAATCTCCAGTCCCCCCACAAAACACACACACATTCACACACACACACACACACACACACACACACACAGCCTTTTGCCTGAGAAATTCTTGGAGTATAGGATACTCAGTACCTCCAGTTCCAGACCCCAGTTCATCCATGTACAGCTAGTCAGCTCATGTCTGACTCTTTAGATAGATCAGAGAAGACTCAGATTCCAGAACTTGCGACCACAGCCACCCCACCCCTGGCCCATTCCTCACTGCAGGGATCTTATGCAGAATTCTCTCAGTGGTTCTGCTGCCGACCCACACCATCACCAGACTGGAGGTAGAAGAAGGCACCTCCTTTCCTCCCTTTCTGTAATGCTAAAGGTTTCACAGCTCAGCATTATATTTTCCAAAAATACATATTCAAAATATTCTCCTCTCTCTCCACTCCACTGGCCCTTTTGATATCCTGGATGTGGGTGACACATCTAACTAGCTTTTGATCATTTACTTTGAACACCCTGCATATGGTCTAGCACCTCCTTTGAAACACTCTACCCATTGTCTCCTGGAGCCTCAGCCGATATTTCTACCTTCATATCCTGAGAAATATGTTAATGGACCTCCAGTGGCCCTCCGGAATCCCCCAAGAGTGTTTCTGAAACTTCTCCCACTTCAAACCTTCTTTTGAAGGATCACAGGACTAGTTTAGAAACCTTCTTGTAAATACTTCCGTAGAATGCCAGCACTGAAAAGACTTTATGGAAACAATATATTTCCATTTCCTTCCATTAGTACAGAAAATGATCTGGAACTCAGAAAGTTTATTGATAAAATCAAGTCCTCCAGGTTCTCCATGGTGGAACTAGAAGGAGGAAATCTGCCCTGACTCAGGCTCAGCCACCACTCAACGTCTGGGAAAGAGAGAGAGCGAGGTTTCAGTATTTGAGATTTTTTTTAAAAAAATTGAGGGAGAATAAAAATATCTTTCCTTTTTAAGGGGAACAAAACCAGTCTTTCAAAACAAAAAAAGAAAATATAAGCAGTATGTATTTCCAAGACTCTCTGAGCCAGAATTCTCTGAGACATTTTGTTTTACGCATTCATGTACATTTTTATATTTTGAAATTATTTGGCAGCTATTCTTTGGGAGAGAATGTGCTGTGAATCAGCAGTATTAGACTAGAAGGTCTTCTGTGAAATTAAAGACCCAAATTAGAGTTCACTTGTTTTTGCTAAGAGAAATTATTCTTAGACTCATAGGACACCAACTCCCATGATGCACAAAGAAATCAGTAATCCTCTCTGTTCCCAGCACCCAGGATGTCAGAGCAAAAAAAAAAAAAAAAAAAAAAAAAAAACAACAACAAAAAAAAAAAACAGATAAAAGCGAAGAAGCTTTAGGGTCCCAGACCTAAGTTCAGCCACCAGCTCACACATTTAGGGAGAAAAGAATTGCTGCCCAGAGTTCTGCATCTTTTATGTTGATCTGCAAATTTTTTACTTTGCCTAGATGCTGGGACCATAACATGTTGACATGAGACCAAGCCAGACCCTTGGGCTGAAAATACTACTATCTTAAGCTCAGGGCTGCTGACTTCAAGCCTAGAAGGAAACATTCTTATAGCATCAGGCTTCAAAAGCAAGAAGACTCCTCTACCTATCCATGCAATGATGTCCTCCCGTCTAATCCTTCACCTGGCTTTTATCAAGCAGGTAATAGATGAAGAGGATTGTACCAGAAGAAAACAAGACAGAACCTGAGCTTGAGGAGGGAGCCATGGAAAGGGAGCTGCAGACATAACCTAATTACCCTAATCTAATAGTAATTACCCTAAGTGTCTGGGAGGCAGCAAGGCAGTTAGGGGGAAGACAGGCCTTCTGTCTTTGGGACTGAACACATCCAGCTCCATTTCAGCCATGCTCCTCCTCCATCAAGCTCCTTGGCCTCAAAAGCCAAGTCTCCTCGGATGCGCAATGGGGTAAGTCCGGTGCTGCCTCAAAGAGCTGTTGCGAAGTGAGTTAATACTTTCAAATTAGCAAGAGCAGTGTCTGACACATAATCAGTGCTTGAAAACATTCGCTCCTATTATTAGAGAGGACTGTGATAGGGAGAGCTTGCCAGAAACCGAGCGTGCAGAAAGGCTGGCACCCTTTCGTTCCTTTACGAGAGCTTCCTTATCTCTCTTTTTTTTCTTTCTGCATTTGAGTTATGACCAGCCTGTTTTGCCCTGCTCCTTGGGACACTGGGGTCCACCCAGCTCTGGCTGGTTTCTTGAACTCCTGTCCCTGGCCAGGCACACATCACCATTAGACTAATAAACCCAGAGAACCAACCACTCCCAATGCCTCCTTCTTCTGCTCAGAAATAAAGGTATGTTTCTTCCCTGAGCCCAGATTCATGGACTTTCCTGAATTAGAATTCCCAGGGAGAGTGACCTGGGGTAGCTGCCTTTGGCCTATTACCTTAGAGTACTTATAATAGGACTTCCTTTTTATTTCCAATAACATTGCCTCACAAACAACCTCAAAGCCAGTGACTTGGGACAACAGTCATTTCTTAAGCTTGTGACTTTGAGCGCTGGATGGCAGTTCTTACGGTCTGGTCCAGGCTTGGTTGGTTTGTCTGATGTGCCAGGCTGTAGGCTGCTGACCGGCTGGTCTGGGGTGGCCTCAGCTATCTGCAGCTGCAGCTGGGATGATGGTGTGACTGGTCCTTGTGTCCTCATCTCTCAGCAGCCCAGCCTGGTGGTGTTTACTTGGTGAGTTGCTTGGCAGGGTCTGCAAGGTCTCTTGAGGCCTAGACTTGGAACTGGTACACTCTCACACTATCAACATTCTTCTGGCGGGAGTAGGCCACAAGGCAGCCTGGATTCAAAGGCTGGGGAAATAGATTTCACTGCTTGATGGGACAATTGGGAAAATCACAATGCAGGGGCCTGGCAACAGAGAGGGATAGGAATTATGGCAATGTTTGCTATCACTCTTTCAGTGTCATTGAACCCAAAGACACATAAATAGGAGCTTTAGAGCCACAAATCTGAAAGCAAGTATGAGACTTTGGGGAAATGACCCTGAAACTCCATTTCCTCATCCATGGAATGGGGCTAGTAATCACACCAACCTCACATAGCAATGCTAACGATTAAACAAGAAAATTTCCATGAGGACAGTGCCTGGACATATCCATCACATGACCACTCGAAAGGGATGGCTATTGGGTGTTACAGTAGGTGTTCAACAAATATGAGATTTATAGATAGTCTACATGTGGTACCTTCTGGTTAAGAAAATTTTTTGTCTTTCAAGTACTACATTTTACCGGTAGGAGTTAGTATAAGAATATATCAAACCAAGCGTGGTGTTGTATGCCTGTAATCCCAGTACTTGGGAGGCTGAGACAGGAGAATTGCAGGTTCGAAGCCAGCCTCAGCTATTTAGCTGAGGCTGGCTAAATTTAGCAAGGCCCTCAGCAATTTAGCAAAACTCTTTTTCCAAATAAAAAATGAAAATAGGGTTGGGGGTGTAGCTCAGAGGTAGAATGCCCCTAGGTTCAATCCCTAGCACCACACACACACACACAAAGAATATATCAAACTAGCCTGATGTGTGTGGCACACACCTGTAATCTTGAGACAAGAGGATTGCAGGTTCAAGACCAGTGTCAGCAACTTAGCAAGATGCTGTTTCAAAATAAAAAATAAAATTGGGCCGGGGGTGTAGCTTAGAGATAGAATGCTCCTGGGATCAATCTCTAGTACCATAAAAAAAGGATATATCAAACCCAAGATTTCTGATTCCTTCCTGAAACCATACAACTTTGTAATCAGTGGAATATTATTAATATGAAGCTTTACTTACAAAAATTATGAAGTGAACTCCTTTACCTAAGAGAGTATTTTAATGCTATTTATATGTTCATCCAAATTGATCTGTGAAACCAGGTTTCCCAATAGACCTACCCATTTTATAGAAAAATCTGGAAAGAAAGGTTTATGGTGTAATCACAGAAGCAGTCTCTTTGCATTCTGACAGCCCACATTGAACACTGGTCTCTATTCCTTCTCAATCTGCATTCCTTCTGTGATCTCTAAGCTATGAAGGCTTATATAAATGACTTTTAAGGTACAAAAAAAGTCTTCCAAAATCCTGCAGAGATAATGTTCTGTCACCAGAGTGATCATCACAGAATGAAAATCTGGCCACAGCATGCCCAACCTTCCTTCAACTCTCAGTGGTCTATGGGGTAAAAGACAAGCGGACCCCCCACACACACACACTTTTACAGTTAGCTATAAAATGTCCCCTAAAGAGCTCATTTATTAATGTTTGGCGCTGATGAAATTGAGTCATGACTGTTGTAATCCCATTGTAATGGATTTATCTGGGGTGTGGCCTGGGTCAGTGGGGTCTAGCTGGAGCAGGTGGATCCCTGGGGGTGCGGCCTTGGAGATTATATGTGGTTCCTCTTCCACCTGATCGCCCTCTCTTGCTTCTAGACTCCATGATGTGAGGAGCACAGCCCATGTGCGCTCTCTCTCTCTCTCTCTCTGCCTCCTGCCACCATGCCCTGAGGATCCATGATCCCTGGCCTCACATGGACTGAACCCAAAACCATAGAAAAGAACTCCTCTTTCCTCTAAGTTACGTGATCAGTCTTTTAGATTAGATCTGCAAGAATGCTGACCAGAACACACACACACCCTGTGGCCTCTTCTAGCTTCGGCCCAGCGCATGCTGATCCCTGCTGGCGCACTTGTGCACCTCTGCATCCGCTGGCAAAGAGCATGGCTGCCTCTGCATCCCAGCTCTGCCCTGGTTACTGTGCGACCTGGGACCAGTGACTTATTTCCCTGCATTCAGGTTCCTCCTCATCTGTACAATAGGAAGGATGCCAGTGTTTACCACAAAGAGGCAAGAAGATTAAACAAATTAACATGTACAAAGCACTTAGGACAGTATATGAAATTCATGAATGTTATGTTCACTATTTTTATTACTTGCCAATGCAATCATCGTGAAAGTGAGGCATAAATTCAGATTTCTGCTTCCAGATGTGAAAGGTAGGGCTCAGGAAGGTTAAATAGCAGCTGGAAGTGGCACAAGCAGGGTTAGAGCTGGTTTCCCTGACCCCAGCCTCCTGTGCAGGCTCCTCCTCCACTCCCCCATCTGAGGGGCTCACTCGCTGTCCTCTGGAAGTGTCCATTGGCTGGAACCCCCTTTGTCCTGTCTTGGCTCAGTGAAGGCCTACTTTGCCCTCAGCACTCAGTACAGATTGGCCCCCTCCACACTACCTTGGATAATTCTTTGTGTCTAAGATACCCCCCTGCTTTTCTCTCGGTGACCTGTACTACACCGTATCATCATCGACTCTTTGGTTTCTGTGCTGTGAGAGGCATGAGGGTGGCCTTTGGGTCCTGTCTACTCCCCTGTCCTCTGAATGAGTGAGTGAAGAGAGGAAGGAGTCTTAGTGGCATCCCAAGGGAGCCCGTGATCCCTGGCACAAGATGGGACAGCTTGGAGACCACATGCAGGGAGAGAATGCGCACTGCCTTGGCCTGCTCAGTAGCCAAGTGGGTGTCTTGGGCTTCATTTTTCCTGTACAAAATAAACCATAAAATATTTTCTATATATAGTCCAAAATCCAGGGGATCGATGAAGTGAAGACCATAGATAGGATAAATCTGGCTATCCATAGGAGATGCATGAGAATGGCATGTGCCTATTTATTCTTCCTCCCAGAAGCCACCACACCTGACAACAGACCAGATATTTTTAGAGATTTATCAGGAGCACATGAAATGAAGTCTGTCCCCTGCGCAGTAAAGGCCCCATGCTTGCTCTGGCATCTCTGATCATACACCAGGGATATGCGGCCTCTGGCTGGGAACTCTGTGGGGTCAGCTCAAGACAGAAACAAATCCTGGTGCCCTCCAGTTTCCCCCAGTGGCTCCCGTTAGCCCTGAGCCTACAGCAGTGGGGGGCCACTGAGGAGTAGGAGTTCTGACTCTGCTCCTGTCTTCGTCTATTGAGGGTCTAACTGAGAAGGACAGGGGGTGACTTGCCCAGAGACACACCTGAGCTGTGGCTCTGAGGTCCCAAGGCAGGCGGGTCTTCCCACTACACCTGTGGCCCACTTTCTTCTCTTTTGGAGGTAATGTCTGAATCTCTTTGCAAATGTGCAAGGAGAGAGCAGAGAGCAGGACAGATGTCCCAGCCAGAGAGCAGGACATTGACACAGATGCCCTGTGCCTGCTTCTTCTTCTCGCCTTGATTACTTTGCCTCCAGACAGGGCTGCACAGCCACAGGTAAGGGAACAGGGACAGTCAAATAAAATGGCTCGCCAGGATCACAGGGCTCACAGATGATGATGCTGGCACCAGCACCTGTGGCTTCCATAGTCACCCTTCATGTCCCCTCCCCCAGCTTAAACAGCACATTTCATTTGGTGCAAGGGGGATTCAAAAGCCAGAGTAACCGCCCCCAAAGATGTTTATGCCCTAAGTCCCTGGAGCCCATAAATGTGTTATATTACACAAGAGAGGGGAATTGGGAGCAGATGGAATTAAGGTTGCTAAGTAGCCAGCCTTAAAATAGAAAAGGTGTCCTGGATCATTGGGGTGGGCCTGATGTAGTCACAAGGGTCCTTAAATGTGGAGGAGGAGGCAGAATCGGAGAGCAGATGGAGGTAACACAGAGATGCTGCCTGACACTGCTGGATTTGAAGATGTAGGGAGGGGCGTGAGTCAAGGACCGAGAGCAGCCCCTAGAATCTGGGAAAGTCAGGAAAATGGATTGTCCTCTGGAGCCTCCAAAAGGGTGCACAGCCTACCAACACCTGGACTTGAGCCCAATAAGATGTGTTTCAGAACCCTGACCTCTAGAACAATAAGACTGAAAAACCAATAAACAGAATAACTGAGGTGAGCCAGGCACGGTGGCGTATGCCACCTGTAATCTCAGTGCTTGGGGGACTGAGATAGGAGGATCGCAGGTTCAAGGCCAGCCTCAGCAACTTAGGGAGACCTTGTTTCAAAATTAAAACATAAGAAGGGCTAGGGGTGTATCTCAGAGGTAGAGTACCTCTAGATTCAATCCCAAGTAACAAACACACACACACACACACACACACACACACACACACACAACTAAGGTGTTATTGATTTTTGAGTAATTTGTTATAGCAACAAATAGGAAGGCAACAGAGTGCCTAAGTGTAACTCATGTTACCCAAGGTCACACCATTTGCAAAGGATAAATGGCTTCTAACAGCATAAATCTGTATTCTGTTCACTCTTTCTCCACTCATTATAGAAAGAACTCAGATCCAAACTCCACACCTTCTATCTCACTATTACTGGTATTTACCAAGTAGTGTTTAATGGAAGCTTATATGTAAATGCTTATAATCAGAACCCAGACAAATTCTTCCTCCTCTCATCTAGCCTACTCTCAGGCCTACCTCTGCCTTCTTTGCACCCTCCCTGCACTGGGGCTGACCCACATTGGCCTCTCTGCACACAAATGCCACATAGACCATAGGGGCTCCACCAAGGCATCAGAGACCCTGACGCACCAAAGGGGGAGTGCTGGTCACAAGTTCTCCTGGTGACTAGAGTCCAGCTCCTCCAGCCCCCGTGGGCTCCTGTCCAAGAATGAAACTGAGGAGCAAACGGCATCTGTATTCAGGATGTCCCTGAACCCTGACCCTAGAAATCCTCCTACAGCTGATCCATAGGAAGAGCCTGAGCCCCCTTCCTCCAGGTGAACTCCCCAGGAGACCCCTCCATCCTCCACGGGCTTGAAGGGTCTCCAGTCCAAATGGACACATTTAGGACTGCATTTAAGAGAGGGAGAGGTTAAGCAGCAGGGCCAGGTCTGCTTTGACTTGTTTGACACGTAAAATACAGGGGTGTCCAAGAGCTGTGTGCATGTATGTTAACACCAAACTGATACTCATTGTGATGTGAGACTACAATGCACCAATAAAAACAAATTAAAAAATAAATAAATAAATACTTTCCGGAAAAAAATACAGGGGTGTCCAGCGTTTTATCAGACACTATAAAGAATTGGGTCATTTCTTTTTCTCAGTGCAGGGCTCTGAGACATGCTACCTCAGCCCCGGGCAGAGGTAGCATGTCCTAGCACAAGGGGCCTGCGCCTTCCCAGCAGCTCCGCCCTGCCCAGCCTGGAAGGCGGACCAGGACCTCCTCCAACATATGGCAGATGGAGACAGAGGGAAAAGGGTTGAAGGCGGCGCCATCCCCCGGGCTCAGGGCAGGCAGCTGGCGTCCGTCAGCAAGTAGACATTCATTTCTAAAACAGTACAAGAAAAATTAGACTTGGAGTTCCATCATTTCATATGAAAAACCAAAAATGAAAATAAAAACCGTTCCAAGTTGTTTTTTCTGCATTTATTTTTAATGCCAAGGACAACAAAAGAGCTCTTTTTGCATGAGTCATTTTACAAAACAGAAAACATGATTTCCTGAAATGGCGTTTTGCAGAACTTAAAGGAAAGCAGTATTTGACATGAGAAAGATGAAGTGCAGCTAGCTCTATTCCCTTGGTGGGGAAGTTCCCTCCCCTCTTCCTCTTAACTCTCCTCTCCCCTCTAGAATTTTCTCCTCCTCCTCTTCTCCAGATTCCTCTTATTCTTCTTGAAAAATCTCATTTAAGCTGTCCCTTCCTCAGAGAGCTCTTCCCTGTCCACCCCCTTATTTTCCACGAGACCCCCCTGTTATGCACTCTTGAAGACTGCCATACGATTTCCTCAGAGCACTTATTGAAATCGTGGTAATTATTCCGTTTTTGTGCCAAGTACTTAGGATAGCACAAAGTATCGACCCGGGTGGAACTCTTTTCTTCCAGACTCATTGGGAGACAGTTTCTGTGCTCATCTGAATCTCAGTTCTTTACACTGAGAATTGCAGAATCCCAGCAAAGGGATGGCTTTCAAGCACGAAGTATAAGACCACATAGCAGGGGGCATGGGCAGGTGGTGCTCAGCCACTTAACAAGCACCCCAGTGTGGGTCTGTCCTACTAAACTACCATATTGTTCACTCTCTGTCCCCCACCAGTGACTCAGCACTGGACATACATTCGGTGCTCAATAAATGATTACTGAGTCACTTCATGAAGTGGAAAGTAGCCTATTTCTGGCACATGGGTGGGAAGTATACTTAATACCTCTGGCTACAGAGTCAAAGCTGAATCCACCAAATCTAAATGATAAACATATCAACCACTGTCACCAATGATCCTGCAAAGCACGTGCCAGCTTGCCTCGAGGTGGACGCCAAGCTAATGGGTCACTTTCCACCTTTGACTTCACTGCCCTGGGGCTGATTCTGCCCTGTTGAGTTGCAGGCCGTGCTCATCTCCTTGAAGAAATGCTCCTTCATGACACCGGCCCCTGCTGAATGCCTCCTCCCACTCCGTGGCCCTTCTCCCCATCTTTCGTCTTCCTTGGCTATTTATAAGGTGCTTTCTCCCCAGGCTTCTCTCTCTGTTCTGCCCAGGACCAGCGTGTGTCACGTGAGAAGAAGCAGTTCAGCTGCCAGCCAGATGGAACTCATTTATTTATGTATTTAACACACATTTATAAGTTCCAGGCACTATTCTAGATGCATAATAAAGAATTATGCACTTGCTGCTAACTTTCATAGCTCGAGAACAAAGCCTGGCTGGAGACATGAGTCCTGACTCCTATCCAAGGAATGGTGGTTCAAGGGAGTGGTGCCCGGCTGACTGTGGCCCCACAGTCTCCCCCAGGACCCTGTCCTTGATGAACAGTCAACTGTCCACATCACCATGCTATAAACACAGCTTTAAGAAGCCCAGTCACCACTTCCAGCCAGATTTCTGCCTCCCAGTATCTCTATCTAATCCAGAGCTCATGATGAATTCACCTCAAGCAGATCTCCCAAGTACCACCAAGTACATCCAAGGTAGGACTGTCTTCTCCCTGCTCTATTGTAGGTGTTCCCATCGAAACTCCCCCACCCTAGACGTAGCCTCAGCATCTCCCTCCTGGTCACCTGAAAGACCCAGGGATCCAAATCTGCCTCTACTACATTCCCCAGCCCACCACAGGCTTTCCATGCTTCCTTCCTGCACCGTCTCTTTGTCGCCTGGTATTCAGACAAGCGCGAGAACCTCCTACCTTGTCTCCTTCCCCACTTCAGGTCTTCATGCACAAGTCCTCCCTCTATGCATCCTCAAAATGACCTCATGGGAAGGGGAAATTAGATTATGACACTCCTCCATATGAGACTCAATGACTTATTGTGTAAAGTGTTTATCTGGAAAGAGCAAGATAAATAGGGTGACCTGCCTGGCCTCACCTGCTGGCTCTTGTGTCTCCACACCTGTGGACCACAGGCATCCACGCACAGGTCTCTGTCTCTGCCTTGCCTTCTGCTTCCCTTTGCCTCTGCAGAGGCCGCTCTGTCTGCATGAAATGCACTTCCCACCTCCTCTGACTGGGTAACCATTCCTTCCCCACTACAGAGACGGTGCAGGCTAATAACTCAGAGAACGAACTCCAGAACTGGGCTACCTGGCTGCACTTCCAGCTCACACACTTGCTGGGTGGCCTCATGTCACCTCACCTTTCTATTCCTAAGTTTCTCCATTGATAAAATGGAATGATACTAAGCTACATCACAGAGGTATTGAAGGACCAAATGAGCTAATACATGTGAAGCCCTTTTGGTGGCATGGCAAGCCCTCAATCCTTCTATATTTTCTATAGTGATGTCCATGAAGCTACCACCATTCAACTTGAGATGAGTATGTGCTGTGATTTCCTCCCACAAACTATCAGCTCATTCCCAGACCCATTATACACGTCTCTGTTTTTTTTTTCTTTCACTAAACAATGTGTCTATTTATTCTCAGTCTCTTACCTCATAGCAAGATCCTTGAGATCAGGGACTGTGTTTTATTTGTCCCCCCAATATCTAGCACTGCATACAACAAGGACAAGGAGCTCAGTGATGGTGCGGCAGCAGCAAAGGATGCTGGATTTCAGCTGAGTTCCTCCACACACATCCCTGCTTGGAGAGACCAGTGTGTTAATGTAGGATATGCGACCACACTGGCCAGCAGAGAGGCCAGGGAGGGGATGTTCTTAAAGAAGGTACCTTGATTTATGCCCACAAGCAATGGACAGTTGCAATCAATTCTTTTTTTTTTTTTTTTTTTTTTTTGCGGTACCGGGGATTGAACGCAGGGACGTTCTACCTCCGCGCTATGCCCCCGGCCCTATTTTTTTTTTTATACTTTATTTTGAGACTGGGTCTCACGAAGTTGCGGAGGGCCTCACTAAGTAAAGAGAGAGAGAGACACAGAGAGAGAGAGAGAAAGAGAGAGAGAGAGAGCGTGCGTGCGCGCGCGTGAGCTGAGGCTGGCCGCGAACCCGGATCCTCCGGTCTCCGCCTCCCAAAGTACTGGGATTACAAGCGTGCGCCACCACGCCCGGCAATTGCAACCAATTCTGAACTAGACGATGCCTGCTTGCAAAATGTGTAGCATCATTGTTCAGCCTTCCCTTGTCAAAAGATTCACAAAGACATGAAACAAATATGCCAGGAAGGTTGGATGGTGATCAGCTCATGGACATCATGATAGAAAATAGAGAAGCATTGAGGGCTTGGGGAAATTTAGACTAGGCCCAGGTTGGAGAGCTGGAGAAACCTCTCCCAGGAGCAGAAGGGCATGACCAGTTCCAGCACATTGAAATCATCACTATTTGCTGAAATGAGTCAAGCACTAAAACAGTTGTTTGATTTTAATTCTGAATACAAAGCCTCTATGTAATTAAATAAGATATCTATATAATATATATTCCATTCATATATATATACATATTCATTCCACCACGACACTGGCATATTACAGTTTGCTATTGTTTACACAAACCCGTGTTCCTTTGCTTTATGAAAGACACAGGGGATTGTGGTAGGTAATTTTCCACCCATGTTTGTTGCTGCACCAGCTCCTTAAGAATCCAGACTCTTTTAAGAGCCACCTCCCCTGCGTAAAGGGTGATGCACATGGCCTTGCGCAGGCCTCAGCTCCAGCATCACCCCTGTGCTTGACATGCATTTTAACAACTCACTCTACTTCCCCAAGTCTTGAGTTTCCTTATTCGCTTATCTATAAAGTTAAAAATACTACCTACAAAGCCAGGCATGGTGGTGCACGCTTGTAATCCCAGTACTTGGGAGGCTGAGACCGGAGGATCCGGGTTCACAACCAGCCTCAGCTACTTAATGAGGCTCTCTGCAACTTAGTGAGACCCTGTTTCAAAATAAAGAATAAAAAATAGGGCTGGGGGTGTAGCCCAGAGGTAGAATGCCCCTGGGTTCAATCCCTGGTACCGCAAAAAAAAAATACTACCTACATCACAAGTTGGGTTCTGAGATTTGAATGAGGTAATGAGTATTAAGTTTTGGGAAACTGGATGTACAATAGGAACTTATCTAAGTCTCTCTCTAAAATAATGGATGATTCCAGGGTCTCTCTAAAGCCACTGGCTTTTCATGAAGCGGCTTTACTTTAGGATTTCCTTTGCAATTGTGTGTGTCCAGGATCATTCACTGATGGCAGAAAATGTAGCATAGGTTGAGGGATGACAGGTGGTTTTTCTAGTAAAAGAGATTTCTCAGTTGTTCCAGGTGAATAGGACACCAAGTCTTGATCTCATACATACCTGCCCTCTTCCTCAGTCTACCCTAGACTAGGGCACTAGTTCTCTGACTGTAACACAAATATGAATGACCAGGAGAACTTGTGTAGAATACATAGCCTGTACCTGAAACATGGAGAATCTAATCTTTGGTCTGGAGCGAGGCCCTGGAATCTATATTTTTAAAAAGGGTCCCAGTTGATCTAGAGAAAAATGTAAACCCAACCACACAGGGAGGTAATGCTAACCCGGATTCCACAAGAAATGAAGTCTAAAGCATTCATGGCTGGCTACTTTATTAGCAGCTGAGATCGCAGGGAGGCTGCTGGGAGGAGGGCAAATGGGACAATATGAGGAGGCGACCCTGAGCTGGCTGGGTGCTTTGTGTGACGCCTGAGTAATCGAGCCCTCTCACTATCTCACGGGGCTGTCTTCCCAGGTCCTTGTAAGCCACGGTGTCCCAGAGTCCTCCCAGGGAACAAAGGGGCAACAACTCACATCTCCCATGGAATTTTAACTCCTCCATACTTGCAAGTTGCACATCCCTGGGCCCTAAGGGAGTCTTTCAGCATCTCCTGCCCCAGCAACTATGGGGGTGCTCAATGATGGAGGCTCAGGTGCCATGTGTGGGCATCAGGCTGTGAAGTGCATGTGCAGGAGGTGCAACATGGGTATCTAAGGCAGCTCAGGTAGACTGCACCTGTGTCAGAGTTGGGTCTGCACGGAGGGTTGAGGGCCCAAGAACAGCAATGCCAAGAGACCTAGGTCTCACCTGACACAGACTCCAGGGCGAGCCTCCTCCTCCCTCCATCTACTTAGATAAGAAACTCTACTGTGGACAGGACAAAATGGGGTCCTCAAAGACAGAACAGGGGCATCAGGCATGAAGCTTGACTAGAGTCTCCTCTTTTTCTCTCCTCTCCTTTCTTCTCCTCTCATCTCTTCTCCTCTCCCCTTCTCTTCCTCTTTCTCTGTCTCTTCTCCATGTTCAGCCTGTTTTGGACAAAATATACTGGAGAACCACAGTGGGAAGCTGGCCTGGACCAGACTGAGGGGAAAGAAGCAAGTCCTGAGGGTGTGACTGAGGAGAGAGGATTTAAACCCCTTCTCATCCCTGCCTGGGTCATCATAGGACCCAAAAGACCCTGCAGGGCCAGGACCCATTCACAGAGAAGCAGGCACAAAGTGGGCAACCGAGTCTGATCTGTAGGCAAAGTGGAGCTGGGAAAGGCTTTGGATTTGGTCAGGTATGAGTTATACCAAAGCCAACCCAGATGCTTTCTGGTTTTGTGACAAAAACTTGCATATATTCAAGCTCCTTTTTATTAATTCTCTCTCTCTCTCTCTCTCTCTCTCTCTCTCTCTCTGTGTGTGTGTGTGTGTGTGTGTGTGTGTGTGTGTGTGTGTGTTACTGGGGATTGAGCCCAAGGGCATTCTGCCTCTGAACCACACACCCCCAGTCCCATTTTATTTTTTATATTGAAACAGGGTCTCTCTAAGTTACTGAGGCTGTCTCGAACCTGCAATCCTCCTGTCTCAGCCTCCCAAGTACTGGGGTTACAGGTGTGTGCCACCACGCCCAGCTTCCAGCCCCTTTTTGAATGGAGATAATGTCCAGTCTGAGAAGTGGCAGTTGTCTAACACCGCACAGCAATCCATGCACTGTACCTGGGACTAAATAGGTGCTCCCCTGGTGCACCTGCTCTGATTCCTTACCTTCTGGACAAGCTTCTCTCTAAAGGTGTAGGTGTAAGATCTAGGGCCATGCTTGGTCCAAAATGGTAGATCAGAAGCTAAGTAGAATTAGGGAATTTGGCATGAATTAGCAGAAAAGGGGGTATGCATGGTTTTTCTTATGTCATTGATGCTTATGCTGCTGAGAAGATTGACATGGCAATTGTAGGGTCCAGGGGGTTGGGTCAGGGACATGGTCTTAGGAATGGTTCCCCCAAACTTTCCTCAGCAAAGGCACAGAAAGCCATGCATGCACCATGTCAGGAAAATAGGGTAGTCTTTTTGTTGAAAAGCATAGAATATTTGACTGCATTATCTAAAGTGCTATTTAAACAAGTGATAACTGCTATTCATAGGATCTCTGACCACCAGAGCTGCAAGATGGTTTCAGCCATGATCTTCCCACTCCATAACACATGGTTACGGTCTGTCCTATGTGTATCCCTAAGAAACCCTAGATGACTAATCTAAAATCGTATTTTAAAAAAGCAATTGTTTCAATGAGGATGAAAAGTGGTAGGTAGTCCTAGTGGGACTAGGTTTACAGGGTTCCAGTATGAAAGCTATTTTCCTACAGGAATTTTCAAAATAATGGTGTTTTAGAGCAACAAACTTGTGGCTCTGTGTCCATTTCCTAGGCTCCTATAATAAGCACCACACATGGGGTAGCTTTCAACACATTTATTTTCTCAGGGTTCTGAAGGCTGGGAGTCTGAAATCAAGGTGTTGGCTGGACCATGCTCCCTCCAAATCCTCTAGGGGAGGGTCCTTCCTTGTCCCCTTCAGAATCTGGTGGCTCAGGCAGTCTTTGGCTTGTGGCGGCACCACTCCAATCCTGCCTCCATCCACACATGGCCATCTTCTCCCTGCGAGGCTCTGTGTCCTCACACTCTGCTTTCCCTTCTCTGTCTCCTCTTCTTATCAGTCATCTTGGCTAGAGCCCATCCCAGTCACCTACCTTACCTTTATCACATCGGCAAAGACTCTTTTTCCAAATAAGTCACATTCGGATACAGTGGGCACTAGGACTTCAGCATGTCTCTTTGGGAGACACAGTTCAACTCAGGCTTCAGAACCAAAATATTTCTGAGCAAATCCAGTCGTTAATTACACACAACATTTGTTCCTGTGTCTTTTCTCCCATCAACACAACCAGAATCATTATCACATTGCTTTACACATTCTTATCCCCTTTGCATAACCATTGTTATGATGTGCTAGACTCAAGGAAAGCCAAATAACACAGCAGTCTTGCAAGCCCTGGGGACGTCCCCAGAGCCCCAGAATCTGTGCTCCTTCCCAGCCAAAATTCTGTTACATTTATACTAACAGTCCCATAATGAAAACCCTACCTCCTGGTTAATTGATTAGAACATGTACTCAATCCATGTTAGGCAACCTCTCAGTACAGGAGCCATGCCTTCATCCAAGACCTAGTTTCAAACATATGGAGGCTTGATATTCAAATGATTTGACATAAATTGGGAATCCCCATAACCCTTTCTTTTTCTCTTCTCCATCTGCTAATTTCCAAGGCTGAGCAAGTGCTATTGAAGGTGCCAGGAACTGTGTGAACCATACAGAGAAAGCCTATATAATTCTTTTGTCAATATTCTCTGAGCATGGGCTATGTGCCTAAGGATGTTCTTCATGGCAGATTTCTGGAGACAAAGTCCTACACTCATGGAGCAGGCATCAGAAGAATATTTCCAGACAAGTATGGTGATGCAGGCCTGTAATTCCAGTACTTGGGAGGCTGAAACAGGATCAGAGGTTCAAGGCCAGCCTCAGCAACTTAGCAAGGCTCTCAGCAACTTAGTGAGACCCTGTTTCAAAATTTAAAAAAATAATAAAATCGGGCTGGCTGTATAGTTCAGAGGTAAAAACCCCATGAATTCAATCCCCAGTACCACACACACACACACACACACACACACACACACACACACACACACCTATTAAGAATATTTCCTGTTCTCTCCTTAAAATGCCTTAGAATTCTTTCCTCCACATTTTTTCATTTTTATAACCTTCTCCTTAGGACCCTACTCTCCCCCTGTATGCTATAAAATATCCTTAGGACTTTTGATGTGTGGATCTGACCATTAGTTAATGAGCTGCACTCCTACTGCCTCTTACAAGACTTGAGAGTTGCAGAATGTTCCCTCAGAAGGGAGGCTGTGTGGAGCTGTGCAAAGAACCCCGGCCTTACACAGGGTCAGCAACTGCCGCCTGGGGCTCGCTCCTGACTTTTAACTTCCCTGGGCCTCTGTTTCCTCCTCTTAGCGATGGAAACCGTACTGGCAAAGTAAGCGATCTGAAGGTTGGAGATCAGAGCTGCCCTGGCTCAAGGGTTTACCAGCTGCACGGGCCAGGCGAAATTCTTAAGATAATGTCTTTGAGTATCAAAAAATTATGCCAAGGGGTAGGTGCATTATAGACTGAAATGCAGATGAAGGGAAACAAAGCACAGGATAGGGTCTGAAAACCCTAGGCCACTCTACTCATGCCAGCTATTATGTCTCTGCCATACAGAGAGCAAAGTACTGTTGGTTTCCTTCTCTTTCTTCCTAGAAAAGAAAAAACTAAAAAGAGAGAGAGACACACACAGGAATGAAAAAGAGGTTACAAGTCTTCCTTACAAGAAGCAGAAGGTCCAGCTCCATCCTGGGCGTTAAGCTCGGCTTCCTTCCTCTCCTCTTTCATTCTGAGTCTTTCTTGGTCCCACCCATGGCTCGTTCAGCACACGCGCTGACCCCAGGCCTATCAAGGTCCCCCTCAGTGGTGTTCTGTGCTGTCTTCCTTTTATTAATCCAAGTCTTGCTTCAAGACCTAAATCCGGCCGATGTGAGGACAGATGGTGTGGGGCTCTTTGCCCTGCCAATTTAGCGACCCTGGCAACAATGCAGTCCCTGCCTGGCGAGGGAGTGATTTTACTTACATGGTTTAAAAATACTACAGTGTTTAACCTCGGGGAAGAGTGTTTGGCAAACAACCCAAAGCAGATATTTTTTCTTGCAGATGATGTCACATCCCCAGCCAGATTTGTCTAAACAAGGTTCTGCTCAACAAAAATGGCTAGCTCGGGCTGCCATTAAAATGCAGAAAGGAGACATAGCTAGGCTGTGCTGGAAAGAGGTTTTGGCTTAAGATGCTGGCACTTTGGCCTCTGTCTTAGTTCTTCCCCCAACTCACTGCGGTGGTCAGTCACCTCACTGTGTTAGGTCCCTGTTTTCTCATTTAAAAATGAAAGGTTTAGACAATCGTCAATTCAGTTCGGCTACTACTGAACAATGCGAGGTGCGGCCTTCGTGTTGCGACGGAGTCCAAGATGAGAAGTAACTACAGCACTCTCAAGAAGTTTATAATTGAAGACATGTTCGCATATACCTGCAAAGCTCCTCCTTTGCTTAGAAGCCTGTCATGGTGCCCCCTGTATGTGGTGTGATGGATTGGATGTGGAATGTCCCCCAAAACTCAAGTGTTGAAGGCTTGGTCCCCAGGGCAGCAATGTTCAGAGGTCAGGTTTGAGGAAGTGATTGGATCACTGGGACATTAACCTTATCTGTGGATTAATCCATTGATAGAGTCATAGCTAAATGGACCATTAGGAGGTGGTAGAAACTATAGGAGGTGGAACTCAGTTGGAAGGAGTGGGTCCTTGGGAGCATGCCCTTGGAGACTGTATCTTTTCCTCGGTGTTGTCTCTTCTCTTCCTCCTTCTCCTCCCCTCCTCCTCCTCTTTCTCCTCCTCCTCCTCCTCCTCCTCTTCCTCCTTCCCTCCTCCTTCTCCTCCTCCCTCTCCTCCCTTTCCCTCCTTCTTCTCCTCCTCCTCGATTCTCCTCCTCCTCCTCCTCCTCCTCCTCCTTCCTCTCTCTCTCTCTCTCTCCTTCCTTCCTTCCTTCCTTCCTTCCTTCCTTCCTTCCTAGCTGCCATGAGGTGAACAGTTTTGCCCCACCACACTCTCCCCACCATGAGGTTCTTCCTCATCACAAACCCACAGCAATGGAGCCAGACAACTATGGACTGAAACCTCTGAAACCATGAGCCAAAACTAATCTCTCCTCCTTTAAGTTGACTCTCTCAGGTGTTTTGTCATAATGATGGAAAGCTGACTAACACCCATGGGACTCTCTTCCCTTGAGAGCAACCCTTGGGCCATTTTCATCGCTTAGACCCCCAGGGCAGATGGTACCTCTGCACAGATTCAAACTCAGACCATCTTACAAAAGAAAGTCCCCGCCCCACATACCCCAGGCCGTTCTCTATCTTGTCATCCTGTTTTGCCCCTTCATTGCATAGCACTGTCTCTTATGTATTTAGTGTCACTGAGATTTCGCCAGGTATAGAAGTCTCTGCCACAACCTGTTCCCACAGCCTCAGTTGGACGGAATGACTTATGCACAGCAAACCTCGTGTTACCAAAGCTGAGAGGGGCAAATTAATCTATCCTAGCATTTCCAGAACGTGGCAACTTTGATTCCGCTTTTTCAAATGTGCAGCACAATAATGACACCAACGTGGAGGCATTATTGTAATGGGTAAATTATACATTCAGGTGAAATGCCTGGAACAAGTATAAAATATACTGAGGTCTTAACTGATGTCAGCCACATAGGACCCTGCTGGGGAAGGGTAGAATGAACTCAGCAAGGAATTTGTAATTCATGGAGATTTATTAATTGATAACCTGCCTTTCATTTCTATGAATGAAGAATTGGGGGCATCAGATGAATCCAAGGCAAATAATTTAGGGAGTAGCTCTTTCTATATTATCACCTCTACCGCTGTGGCTTCCGAAGGACTTATATGTCAATAAAACAAAACCAGGCTAGGAAAAAAATGCAGACTCAGAACCCATGTTGTGCTCAGAACAGGTCACCTCTCCCTTGGGACCTGTGAGCTCTTCCACCCAGCTCCGGATTAACCCATAGTGGGTTCTTCCTTCCTGTGGGATGTTAGTGTTTGGGCCAAGAAGTGGGGGACACCCGAGGATCCTTGCTGGAGAGAACGGACTTCCGTGGGAATGCTCCACCCCACCACAGTGCCCCAGATGGCCAGAGGTGTTTGAATGCCCACCATGTAGATATTCTGAGCATTTTGCCAGGAAGCTACTTCTTAGCAGTCATAAAAGCTCACCAAGAGGTGTCACAGAGCCAGCTGAGGTTGAGCCTGTCTGAAACCTGGCAGAGGACACCGTTTAACCAACACGCAGACAACCCTAGGAAAGTGCTCCCGTGGTGGGAGAGACAGCAGAGCTAAGTGTGGGGAGGCTGATGGTGTGTGTCCTGAATGAGGCAGGATGGGCGATAAGAAGGGAGTGACAATCAGTGTGCTTCAGACCCCTCTAGGGGCCCCAGGTCCAACTGCCTGAGGCACCAATAATAAGCAGATACTTCTTTAAAATCAACCAGCAATGCTACAGCCAATTAGCCCAATCTCCACACAGGACCTCTTGTATAATTTGCTAAAAATATGTGGATTTTGATCCATTGCAGGAGATAGCGCTCTCAAGTAGGAATTTATAAGGCAAACAATACGCCTTTCTCTGACAGTATTGAAAACTCGCCTTTGTGCTTTGAGGGCATGAATGTGTGAGCTGCACGGTGCTGCTCTGGCCCTTGACATCAGCGGGGACCAGCTGTCTGACAGGCACCTGGACTTCGCCCTCACTACCACTGAAAAGATAATACAAACACCGCAGTGTCAGGGTGTTTACCCAGAATCAGAGGATTCTTTTAACACCTAAATTTGTTTTCTTCAAAAAAAAATTGGAAAAGAAAACTGAAAGCAAAACCAGCAAGAAAGTAGTAAAGTCAGGCAAGGTTTAGTTATTTTCTTACCCCCTCCCACATCACCTCATTTAGTGAGAGGAAGTAGATGAAGACTCCAAGCTGCTTCTGCAAAGAATATTTATTCATAAGAAACCACTTTCCCGAGGTGGGGTACTGGGCAAGAGGTGCTACATGGGAACTTTTTGTATTTTTATTTTCCTTTTTTGTGTGTGTGAGTCTGTTTAATCGTTTCAAAATTTAAAATGTTAAAAATAAAATGATTCTTATAGATTAAAATGTCACTTTCTCTTCGCGTGCACTAAATTCAGAATAGAAGTTGAAAAACATTTAAAGACCTCTTTGAATGAGTTATAGGTAGACATATGTGTCTACCTATATTTGCAAGATAATTTTATAGTTTCATGCAATTAATAATGCTAGGAGATTAGTAGTGGAACAGCCTTTTAAAGGTAAGAAACGAAAGAATCAGAATCGGTTAAGTTTGATAACTTGCCTGAATTCATTCAATGAGTGGAGTTACATAGAATTCGCACTAAGCCAGTGCGACTCTAAAGCTGGCTGTCCCTGCACTTTAGCCTTCTAATAGACCCTGTAAGGGCCAAAAGCTTTCTCTCCCAGCCATGCCCAGAGCCATTGCCCTACCCAAATAAGATTAGCCCTAAATGTCTTGCTTGGTTATTGTTGTTGTTTCTTGTTTTTTGTTCATTTTGTTTTGTTTTCTCTCTGTAATTTTTCCATTTGATCTACCCAAGAGCTTCATCCCCCTGAGCGAATTAGCCAGAAAGTGGAAACAAGAAGCTCCCTAGGTCAAGCACCTACACTGAAATGACGTTACTCAGACCCATGCAGCTCTGCACATATCCTGCATCCTTTACTCACAATTGTGGTCCATCATTTATCTGTCATTGTGACTGGTGGCAACAACGGTGGCTCAAAGGAGCTGGTGTTAATGATGTGCCGGCATGGTGTTAGACACATGGCAAGACTTAAGGAACCGAATCCTCACAGCCACTCCTCCAAACAGATGCTGATACTCCTATCTACACACATGTGGCACACAGAATGAGTACATTTTGGGCCCAAAGTCAGGCAGCCTCTCAGCAATGCATCTGGACAATTGTAACCTGGGTGTCAAAACCCAGGCATCTCTGGATTTTCCTGATACTCCTCCCATGACTCCAAGTCCATGGACCCGATAGACCACGCAGGTGGGAGACAGAGTGTGGAGGACAAGAGGCAAGACCTCACGAAGGAACAGACACCAAATGGACTGTCACCAAGTAGAAGATGACGTGAGGGCTCTGTGTAACTGGAAAATGTAGGACAGACAGCAAGAAAGAGGAGAAAGTCCATTGGAACCTGTGGGTGGCTGGCCTTGGACTTGGGAAGGGTGTGGCCTGTCGTTCCAGCTGTTTCTGGAAGGACAGCTGTTTCTGCTTTTTCTGCATCCAGACACCTTTTGATTCCTCTGGGGACCTCACTTCCCCCACACCAACGCCTTCAAACACACAATCCCTGTGACCTTGAACATTCTCCCCGATAACACAGTTTCTCCTTCCTCCCCCTTCCTCCTCCTCTCTGTCCTCCTTTTTTTGTTCTCCTTCCTTCCATCCTTCACCCTTCTTCCCTTCTGCCCTTTCCCATCTTTCCCCCTCTTTTGGTCTAGCAAATTTCTACTCATCATAAAGTTCTCAGTCTTCCTCTCACCTCACCAAGGGAAGCCTTTCCTGAATTCACAGTGTTGATATATTTGCCTCTATGTTCTTCAGGGCCCTTTTTGTTCAATTCAGAGTATGCATCATCCTAATCATTATTTGTTCTTCAATAACACTCTACCTACTATGTTCTGTGCTCCATGAAGGCAGGGACAAAATTTTCCTTTTCACCTCCATATTCCCACACCTAGCCCAGTGCCTGGTGAATAGTAGGTTGATGAGGTCAAGAGCTGGCTAACGGATGAATGTCTAAGAAGCCTATCCCATCGCGTTTATTACAGTTTGTAGTTTGTGAAGTTCGTTTATTTATTTTTGCCTCGTCTGAACTATAAGGAGGACAAGGATTAGGTATGACTTTTACCCAGTGGTATTTTCAGCACCTAATAGAGTGCAGGATACATAATAAATAGTAAACAGATATTAATAAAAGATGATATTCCAGAAAAAAAGACATAAATATCACCTACACTATTGAGCACGGTCTCACTCTACCACACTATTTCAGTTCTTCCTTGGTAACATGCAGGTATTTTCATTTCATCAGACTTGGGCCCTCGTTGCATTAACTGGATGTGAACACGTGTATTTCGATTACTTGCCAGTAAAGGTAACAACAGTTCACCTTTCTACACCATCTCTGGAGAAATCCCCTCTCTCATTCACTCTGGATGAAGAAAACATAAACCATGTTTTGGGCAATGAGACCAGAGCAAATGGACTATGGGCGGGGACTCCAGAAAGGCCTGTGGGCCTGGCTTTCCCTCTCTTGTGCCTAAAGTCGCAAACCCTCTCTGTAAATGAGCCAAGGCTAGCCTGTTCTAAATGAGGAGCAGCCTTGTGGGGGGAAAGGAAGGAACCTGGTTAACATCCTGCCACCAACAGACGTACGAATGTGCACATCCTGGACCACGCAGGTGCCCACCTACCCATCAGCACAGGCCCAACAACCAGGTCCTCTCACGGGTTGAATGACATCCCCTCAAAGTTCATATGTGACGTCCTAGCCCCCAATACCTCAGAATGTGATCTTCTTTGGAGACACATTCCTTGAAAAGGTTAAAATTCAGCCAGAAGGTAGGCCTAATCCAATGCGACTGTGTCCATTTAAGAAAGGGAAACTTAGAGCCAGACACAGAGAGAAGGCTATGTGGAAACAAAGACATCCATCTACGTGCTTAGCAGACCCTGAGCCCCACCTTCCATCCCAGCCTCAGGAGGAGCCGGCCTTGCCGACGCCTTGATTTTGAAATCCCAGCTTCCAGAACTCGGAGACAATAAATTTCTGTTTCTTCAGACACTCAGTATACAGTACTTTGTTATGGAAACACTAGCAAATTAATATAGTCCAGACCAAGGTAAGGACCAAATGACTCACATAATAGTGAACTGATAAAGGTTAAATGTTTTAAGCCCCAAATGCAGCAAAAGCTCATTGATAAGGTGAATAAATTACTTGAATCTCTCTACCTTTCCATTTTCACAATTACCATATGGGACTGCAGACATTCCCCTCACATGGTTATTAGTACCTTTAAGTAGGACAGTGCTCGCAAGTTACTTTGCACTCACAGTACCTGCCACATAACGAGAATGCAGGAAGTAGTTATCTTAGTGTTCGCTTTGCTAGGTTAAAACCAGAGTTATTTACCCAATGACATAAAGCTTCTTTTAACTTATTTTAAATAATGTGGAAGTGTATTATAAACATCAATAACACCAATTTATTTAAAACTAAAGCATCAAGTGTCAAGTACCCACAAGAGGAAGGACCACAGGCTCTGGGCAAGCCCTGAATCAATGGACCGACATGAAATCAGAAGGAAATTAAAATATTTAAATAACATAAAATAAGCGAAATAGCAGGCGTGGTGGTGCACTCTTATAATCCCAGTACTTGGGAGGCTGAGACAGGAGGATCGCAGGTTCACGGCCAACCTCAGTAATTTAGTGAGGCCCTCTGCAACTTAGTGAGACTCTGTTTCCAAATAAAGAATAAAATAGGTCTGGGGGTGTAACTTGGAGGTAGAATGCCCCTGGGTTCAATCCCCAGTACCACCAAAAAAAATTAAGTGAAATAAACAATATATAAATGTATATCATGTATATATCATATATAAATATACAATATAATAGAACTAGATAATATATAGAATATATAAAATATAAATATATAAAATAGCCGGGCATGGTGGCACATGCTTATAATCCCAGTACTTGGGAGGCTGAAACTGGAGGATCCAGGTTCGCGGCCAGCCTCAGCTACTTAGTGAGGCCCTCCACAACTTAGTGAGACCCTGTTTCAAAATAAAGAACAAAAAATAGGGCTGGGGGTATAGCCCGGAGGGAGAATGCCTCTAGGTTCAATCCCCGGTACTTAAAAAAATAAATATATATATATAAAATAAAATATCTTATACATTAAATATTCTATTTATATATGTATACTAAGATTGGTATTAATGCTAATATTCATGTATTTATATGCCATTTATACATTATATTATGTGAAATATTAATATTTTAGTATTAATATATTTAATATATTAGATATATTATGCCCCAAATATGGCAACATGACTTTGCTTACATTATTGTGTTCATTTCTTGTAATAATCCTAAAATATAAGTATTATCATCCCTCCATCACAGATATGAGAATTAGTTGAGAGGTAAATCGCAACTTGCCAAAGATCCCATAGCCAATAATGATCACAAGAATCAGAGCCAGGAAGTTCTCATCCTGCCCCTGTGTCCTCTCTGTAAGACCTGAGGGATGTGGCCCCGGTGTCTCAGACAACGCAGGAAGCCACTGCTACCTCACGTCACAGGATCAGTAACGTCCAGCCCACACGAGGCAGGAGTAGCCAAGCCCCCTTTCACGCAGGAGCGCTGCCCTGCGCTCTGGCGACTGTGAAGAGCTGCCTAGCATGGCCACTGCGTGACTGTAAGGACGGCCTTCAGGTTGGCAGACTCGGCCTCCCCGGGAGCCATGCCTGCTGGCACGTGTTACAGCCCAACTCTAGAGGAGGAAGTCCTGCCGCCCACAGGTCAGGCCTCCCAGGTCTGTGGCCGCGTTTCACAGGAAACCCTAACTGAAGCAGAGACTGAGGAGGCTTCTGCTGAAGGCCAGTGCTGAGCACTGGGAAGACTCGACCCCTGCCTTACGGACTACCGGCCCCCGAGTTCTCCGCGATGCCACCACGGGGCCTCCTCCCGGGTCACAGATGTCTCCACCCTGAGCTGTTGGTACTCTGCAGGCTGTTCAGGTAAATGAAATCGGCCAGCGGTTTCTGAATGGGTGTCTCCTGGTCACCTCCCTGTCATAAATGATCCTTAGGAAAGAGCTGTCCACCAAGCAAAAGCAGGCTCTCCTGACATGAAATGTGGGGCCTTCTCCAGAGCATCAAATGCGCAAAAAAGAAAGCCAGCTCCTCTGGCCCATCTTTCAAAGAGCCCTTCATTCTGCTGGGAACAGGATTCAAGATACCGCCCCATAAAAGTTTAAAAGACTGAATGTTTTCAATCTACTCTTCCGAGACTCAGACCCCCTGACTGTGTGTTGCTAAAGTCTAAAGACCAGGCTGAGGGAGGGGTGTGGGGGCTTTCTTAGCTGACCTTCATTAGGACAGGCCCCCCGGAAAGGCAGCCTCCAGCCAAAGTAGGTCATTCAAAGCAGAAGTTATCTCCCCATGCCCCGTGGAAATAAAGTTTTTATGTTTTCTTTCTTTCCTTTTTTCTTTTTTGGTAGTGGGAATTGAACCCAGGAGCATTCTACCTCCAAGCTACACCTGCAGCCCTTTTTATTTTTTATTTTGAAAGAGGGTCTCACTAGGTTGCTGAGAGGCTCGCTAAGTTGCTGAAGTTTTTAATGTATCCTAAATTAATGTGGTTTTCTTTTGCTTTGGTGGAAGACGTAAACTTGGAATCTTCCACTGCGGGGAGGGGGCAGCACGAGGGTAAGATCAAAGCTGGTATAACATGCTCACCCCCTGTATGGGGCCAGAAGGTATCGCTTCTAGGTTTTTCTCTCAGAGAGAATAAACAAATAATAAAGTGGAGAGAGAAAAAAACGAGAGTAAGAGCCATCAAAGTGTGCAGCGATTTAAAAGGACACTAATATGATGGAACTTTGTTAATATTCATTTCATTGTTTTTTTACTAAATTCACTTATCTGATTCTGTCTCTGTCTACGCTGTGGCACAGCCCCTCAGTGGTATCATTGGATTCCTAGGGACCACCCAAAGCACAGGGAATAGCACACTTGTAATCCCGGTACTTGGGAGGCTGAGACCGGAGAATCTGGGTTTGCAGCCAGCCTCAGCTACTTAGTGAGGCCCTCCGCAACTTAGTGAGACCCTGTTTCAAAATAAAGGATAAAAAAATAAATAAACCTGGGGGCATAGCTCGGAGGTAGAATGCCTGTGGGGTTCAATCCCCAGTACCACAAAAAAAAAAAAAAGATCAGGAAGACAGCGGTATGGTACATCTGGCTAATTGGAGGCCTACCACAGAAATGACAGAGCTTCAGAAATCCTGAGAAGCTTGACATAAAATATGCCCTAGAGCAGCAGGAAAGGTGCGGGCATTTATTTAACACTGGCTCTTGCCAGCCAGGCTACAAGCATTAACTCACTTGAGACCTTGAGTGCTAGTTCTTCCTCTACAAAGGAAGAACTTACGTGGTCTAAAAACATGTTCAAGGTGGCCCAGGCAGTAATGAATTCAGCACCAGAATTCAAAGCTAAACAGATTTCCCCCTTAGGCTGACGGATATAGATAGTGAACTGTGTCTGCTCACAGCTTCATAGAGTTCTTTCTTGAATCCCTTCCTGGAGTGGTCTTGGACACTGGACATCTTAATGGTGGCATTCCTGTACTTTCTCTCCAAGCAGTCCTCCCAGAGGACTCCAGGAACAAGGCCTGCCGGAACCACAAGCTCTAACTTTCTGTACCATCTGGCCCACTCTGGCCTTAACATCAGGGCGCCCTTGTCCTAGCCCACTTTGCCATCAGTCTGTTGCCATGTTGAAAGACTGTAAGAGCCGATGTCTGACCAAGCTGGTCAGGATCCTAGCTCTGCCCTTTGGTCCGGGCATGGTCCTTCGTCTCTGCTCCTCAATTCATGTGTCTTTATGATGGAGAAAAGCCACATAAGATTTTTATCGACAATTATTTAGCCTCTATCATATGATATGAAAGGAAGAAATTAGATGAAGTATGTCATAATATATTATGAAAAATATTAAATGAAATATTAAGCAAAATACATTATGCTCACTTGATATTCAGTATATATTGAATAAATATTAGCTTATTTCTTCATTACTTACTTCCCTTTCCTTGCCTCAATCAGCTCTGACCTTATTTATAGAACATACGTACAATCACTGTGGAATTTATTACCACACACAAATACATGTATATTTTATTTTAATAATCTTATTAGAGAATCATAATATACCATAGTTGCATAGCTTTGTACAATCTACAGAGCCTTTGAATACATGATTTCTATGATCTTAACCTAATGAAGTAGGCAGGGCATATACTGAATCAGACAAAAGATATTGAAACGGAGGTTCAGAGAAGTTGATTAGGGTAGACAGCAAGGTAAATTGGGAAGAGAAAGGGCTTTGAGATCAATCAAAACGGTATGAATCTGGTGTGTGGCTTGTGTGGCTAAGGTAAACGGCTTACCCTCTCTGGTCCTCAGTTAGCTGTTGGTGGTGTTTTGTAGTTTGAGACTGGGTAGAATAATGCACTTTGTGGGTTGCTATGAGATTGAGAGCAAATGCAACAGTGTCCGACACAGAAGAGACACTCAGTGTGTGAGTGAATGGCTGTCCTGCTGCACTGTGTCCCAAGGTCACAGAGTGAGGAAGAGTCCGATCAAGAAGCAGCCATGCTGAACCCTACTACATAAACAGTCATATTCCCCACCATCAGCAACGGCCAGGTTCTACCAAGGTCAGAGTTCTGCAGAGTTCCTCTGGGCTATACGCTTCCCTCCTGGCATGAGAAAGATGGAGTGTGTTCAAAGGAATTAAATTATTAAACACAGACACAAGTACTTCAATCTATTTATACTTAATATATTCAGCAGATTGAATGAGAATGTCCAGAGATTTTGTAAAGCAAGTTATCAATAAAACTGAGAAGCATCAGGTTAAGTATCAATTCAAAAAATTAAATAATCATGTAAAATAGAATTGTAGAAAAAAGCTAGCATGGGACTATTTTTTGTGATCTTAGTTTTTTTTTTTTTTGGTTGCTGTTGTTGTAACTTTTGTGACAGAGTACTTTGGGAATCATCTTAATTATTCTGCTTAATTTTAGTCATGTCCTCCAAATACTAATGTTTATAGATGGCCATTTGAGGGCCTGCTATGTGTTGGACAATGAATACTTATTGTTTCTAATCTCTTTAGTAGATGTATTTATTCTTGCTTTATAGAAGAGGATACTGAGGTCCTAGGAGACTCCATACTTTGTCCATTTCACACAGTGAATAAGTGGATAAGACAAGAATTATACTTGAGTCCACCTGATTGCCAAGTTCCTCCTTTTTGCATGGTGCTGAGGCTCTGCTGGATTTATCCAGAGTCATGGTCATAAACATAACTTTCTCTTTTTTTATTATAAATTGACAAAAGACAGTTGTATATATTTATAGGGTAAAAAGCCATGTTATGACTTCTGAATACAACTTTGCACAATTAAATCAAGCTAATTAACATATCCATCACCTTGAATACTTATATATTGCAGTCAGAACACTTGAAATGCACTCTACTCGTGATTTTGAAATGTACAGTACATGATTACTTACTAGACTCACTATGCTGAGCAGTCTGTGTCACCCTGTCTATTGAGGCTTCCTACCCTTGGGCCATCACTCCCTTTCCAACTGACCAACAGCATTCTAGAACTTCTAGGTATGCCACAAATTTTAGCAAAGTATACTGTTTGTTTTATTTTGTTGGTGATACAATTCAACCCATTGCATCCCCAATACCTACGCATGGGACGTAGATGTCCACTGCATTCCAGTGGCACTTGGGAAAACTGTTTGCTGTGTGAACTAAACTGAACTGAAAGGACTGGCCACACCTGACAATGCAGTGCCATCTGTTAGGGTCACGACCTTTGATGGCGGCGGGTTCTCTGTTGAGTTTACTCTGAGGTAAAGTTGAGTCTGGCTGGCAGCCCAGGTTCAGCCTCTGAGAGGGTTCAACCTTTGCAGACTCCTTAAGGACCTGCATTTTCATGAGCTGTGCAGATCTTAAGTCCTGTCTCATCCAGGAGGCTCCCAGCTGATGGAGCCCAGGCAGTTATCACCCTGGTGCTCTGATCTATTCACACCTCTGTTGTGACTTTGCACAAGTCCACTCGAGTTGTGAGTCAGATGTTCAGCATGTTTGCTCCCAGCAGGCAAACCCGCACAGGAGGCCAAATCACTGCCAGAGGGACTTGGCAAGCACAGAGCCACAGCTGTCATTGCAGTAGCATACAGCAGGTGTTTAATAAATGGCTACTGATGGGCTGATGCCTTGACAGGCACCTGAGAACCAGTCTGCCCCATGACTGCTTACGGAGGTTGATTTCTGTAGGTTTCCTCCAAATGGGGCAGGACTGGGGGTCTCATGATCAGCTCCTTCTCTCTGGCGATCCCACACAGAACACCTCCACACTCTCCCCACCCATGGTCCTACCTCAGTTTCCAAGTCCTTTCCACTACACCCCCTGCCCAGTCTTTGGGAAATGGACAGCCTGGTTTAAATTCAGCCTGTCACCTCTTAGGAGCAGGAATTTAGGCCAGTTATTTAACCCCTCAGAACCTCATTTTGTTCTTTATACAATGAAATTGCAGTACCTTCCTGAAACCCATCAAGATGTATGATTACAATGCACCAATAAATAAATTTAAAAAAAGAGATTGCAGTACCTCCATTTCAGATGTGTGGTGAGAAATGAGGTCTAGTGTGTAAGAATTGCATCTTATAGTGCCTAACAAGTGCAAAATACATGGTAATGGCAATTATTGTCATTAGCATTTTTCTGACCTTTATATTTAGATAAACCTTCACTAGAATCTTGACCTTTTTTCATTTTTAAGAATTTTGACCTAAAGAAGTTCTATTTTAAGGTGATTTCTTCAGAAAGCTAATCTCATAGTATTTGCGTGTGTGTGTGTGTGTGTGTGTGTGTGTGTGTGTGTGTTACAGGGGACTGAACCCAGGAACATTCTACCTCCAAGCTACACCCCCCAATCCAATTTTATTTTTTAGAAACAGAGTCTCACTAAGTTGCTGAGGGATTCTCTAAATTGCTGAGGCTGGCCTCAAACCTGGGATCCCCATCTCAGCCTCCCAAATACTGGGATCACAGGCATGTGCCACCACACCCAGCTGTATTTATTTCTATCATACATCTAGCAAAGCCTTGAAGGAATCTCAAAATTCCCCAAAGGTACTGACCCTCTGAAAAGTCCAAGATTGAATGGAAAATCATAGAGATCCCTTTAGAACACTCTCCTTATGGATTTCAGACTTTCAGAGTCATGCATGATAGGATGCATCCAAATGACTCAGTAAGTATCTGTTCAGCTGTATTTGCACAACAGTTGAAAGTGTCTGATGTACTTTCACTTCCAGGATCTCATTGAGTCTTCAACATAATCCTGTGAGCGAGGAAGGTTAAACACGTGTATTCCCATTTTTCAGATTAGAGAAACTGAGACTCCAGTTGTACAGTTCACTGTATGATTCAGCAAGCCTGGGCTTAAAGACCTGCCTCACATCTTGCTAGGTGAGCAATCCTGAATAGAAGAAGGGACAAAGGCCGGGCGTGGTGGCTCACGCTTGTAATCCCAGTACTTGGGAGGCGGAGACCGGAGGATCTAGGTTCGCAGCCAGCCTCAGCTGCTTAGTGAGGCCCTCCGCAACTTCGCGAGACCCGGTTTCAAAGTAAAGGATAAAAAATAGGCCCGGGGTACGCCCTTGGATTCAATCCCCGGTGCCGCAAAAAAAAAAAAAAAAAGGAGAAGAAGGGACAAAGGAACAGTGCTTTGTACGGGAGGAGGCTTAATGCAGAGGTTAAGTTCTACGTGTACGTGAAGGCGCAGACGAAGGGACATGCTCATCTGGGGCCACACTGTGCCTTGTGTTCATGACACGGGTCTGGCTCAGAGGACCCTCACTGAACAAAATGTTCACTATTGAAAACTCTGGGTCATTTGGATTGTTGCCCTACAATGGAGTCTAAATTAAACGAGATGCTTTACGTAGGGCTCTAGTGCGCAGTAAATGGTATTATTATCATTATTGTTATTAATCGCGTTACTCTTAGTCCAGGCTTGATTAGATTATCTGAGCTTTCATGCTTCCTCTCTGGATTTTAAGTTTCTTGCAAACCTTTTCCAGCTGTGCAGAAAGGAACCAGCATACAGCAGGTACTTAATAAATGCCATTAAAATCATGGTAGTGCTTTCACCCTTAGCTGTCCATCATGGAGGTAGGGTTTGCTGGACCGATCTTCATCCCTGGGGCCAACCTGTAAGTTGTGGTGTATATGTAGCAACCTCTGAATCTTAGTTTATTTTCTACCTTTCTTTTCCCTAAATGTTGCCTTCAATTCCACCCCAGTGCATTAATCAGTTAAGGGAGAATCAATCACATTAAGGGATGATCTGATTAATCCAGGCCTAGCAGTTCTACCTCTAATCAGTGGGATCCTGCCGCCATTTATGAGAGCCTAATGAAATAGAGGTGAGACAGAAGTAAATCTTAAAACAAAAAATAAGCAACCACCTCATTAAGATCTTGGTAAGTTATACCAAGTATACTATGCTGTAATTTACTTGGTAAACCATGATAGATGATAGATAGATAGATAGATAGATAGATAGATAGATAGATAGGCAGATGATAGAGATAGATGGTAGATAGATAGATGATAGATAGATAGATAGATAGATAGATAGATAGACAGATAGATGATAGAGTGTGTGCATGTGTGTTATAACCTCATTTTCTCTGCACAGTAAAATAACTTCAGTAATAAGAGCAGAAAGAGGGAAGGTTAGGTAAAAATAGAAGGAGGAAGAGAAAGAAGAAAAAGAAGGGAGGACAGAGGAAAGAAATGAATATGAGACAAGATAAGTGAATTAGAAAAGGAGAAGATAAAGTGGGAGTGTACTTACTACAGAACAAACATAAGAGGAGAGAGGAAAATGTCTTACCACTGAAGGATGGGGACTCTTTCTTCATAATCACACAGCAGAAGAGAAAAAGGAAATGGTTTTTTAAAACAAAATGCTCCAGGAGTAATAAATTCAAAAACCAGCAATTGCATCAGTACATTAGGGATGTTTTCAAAATCATTTAAAATAACAAATGGATGCACACATATGTTGCCTTGAGATACTTAAGGGAAACCACTTGTTACCAAAACAGTTGCAAAATCTTTTAAAAAAATATCCCCATAGTTAATAGCAGAAAAACTAGGAAAGCATTCTCCTCCATTCCTCAAAGAAAAAGAAAGAAAAAGAAAAATCTATAGCAATCCATTTGACTTCAAATGCCTCCACTCATTGGAAATCCAATAAAATTAGATGTTATATTTAATTAAATTTAGCTGATTGCCCTGACCAGGGTTAGAATTAGAAATCCAATCAGTGTACATTTTTTCTCTAAGTATGAGCATCTCTAAAATGTGGCTTTCTAATTTTTGATACGAAAATAGAAGAAAATGACATGCAATTTTGAATTACAGCCAAATTAATAAGTATCTGCATCTGAGAAAGCTGTTTCCACATGTTTACTGAAGGCCTTTGCATGTGTGTGCACAAAGTCACACACACACACACACACACACACACACACACACACACACACACACACTATACCAGTATCAGATGTTTCTTCCCCAAGTCTATGTGTGGTACTCTTTCCCTGAACTCCATCATTTTGGATAAGTTGGATGGGACTTTGTAGAAAGAATCAGATGTGTGCTGTAGGTCTTTTACATTGCATTCTTTTCTTGCTTTCCTGTTTGGATGAGAAAAAAAGAGTCAAGCCTTAATTTAGACCTTATCCTTCAGCCGTGACCCAGTTTGGGCTCCGCAGCTACATCTTCCTTCTTGACAGCCTGATGGACGTATTTTCTTCAGCGCCTCTTAGTTTGCATTCATTGGGTCATTTCCCATATCTTGTCAGGTATGCTGTCCTTCGAATGATGTTTCTTAAACTTTCAAATAAACAGAGGCTAGTATTTTTATGATTTTATCTTCCAGGAATAAATGAAAATGTATGGGAGTAAAAAAAAATTCTTTACTGTAAAGCATTGTTTTTGTTTCATGAAATATTAATTTCAGATCAGGTAAAATGCAGCAGAAATATTTATGATAAAATGTCTCTTTGCAAGCTCAGTTTGGTAGCCTCGGTGAATTCCCAGTGGATAACAAGAGACCTCAGAGATAACAAGGCAACACAATTTGTTGTGTTACATATTTCCAATTCTTTAAACTGTTTATGATAGCATAAGGGTATTAATTATTTTTGGATTAAGATCTGAACGGAAATCTAACTCCATTTATACAACCAGTGTTTGCTTCCTAACATACTCACTGAGAATCCAGGTGGATTTCAAGTTCCAAAGTAGGCATCCTGGTTTTAACAACCAAATCTCTTTGGAAATGCTCTTTGGGAATCTTAAGCATGTTCCCATATAAATCCTTTTCTCTGGTTAAAAAAGAAAACACTAATGGTTTTTATCCATCAAATCCATTATCTTCACAAAATGCTTTTCAACCCATGAACTAAGTACTTAATGAGCTAATCAAATACAGTCATTGGGATCAGCACCTCCTACACTGTGAGATGGTTTAGCCAAAAAGGACAATGGGGGCAGAGATGTCTGCTCTCAGAACGCCAGCTATGCTGTGCACCTCTATTTTTTTGTGTGTGGTACTTACTGGAGATTGAACCCAAGGGTGTTCTACCTCCCGGCTCTAATTTTTTTTTAATTTTTATTTTGAAACAGAGTCTAAGTTGCTGAGGCTGGCCTTGAACCTGTGATCCTCCTGTGCCAGCCTCCCAAGTACTGAGATTATAGCATGTACCACTATGCCTGGCTTGCAACTTTCTTTAACACAACCCTTTTCCTACCTTGAGGGGAGCAAGGTATGAGCCATATAGAAAGGCAGCATTAGGTAGAACAGTACTTCTCAAACTGGGGTTCATTTTTGGACCCCCAAAGAGCCCCAGATCAGGGTCTGGAGAGTCCATGGGATCACGACTATTGTAATGAAACCATAGATTTCCAATCCAAAATAAATTATGACCATAATAACCTGGCTCATTGGTCTAGGCTTTCAAGCCTGGTGCAGCCAGGCAATTCTTGTGCCCAGGATGGCACTGTGATTAGGTTTGAATTGGCATCTAACACTCGGCACAGTGCTGTTTTCCCTTGGATAAATAAACTGGCATCAGGAAAGGAGGCCGCCTCTCCTTGCAGACTTCCTGAGCGCACAGGGCTCCCTTGCACCTCCATAACACTCCACCCGACAGTGTCCCTTCCTGCTCAGTCCTCCTGACTGTGGGTCCCTGAAAGTGGGGTTTGCTCCCTTCTTGAGACCCTCAAGAGCTTCTTCCAGCAGCCCATGGCAAGCCAGCTCTGCATCATACTCATGTCTATGGTGCCAAGTGCCCTGCTGTGAATCTGGATCCACGGGACTGACAGATGGTGCCTAGGCGTCACTCGTCTCTGGTAGGGAAAGCCATGCTTGCTCTGTAGTTCTGTAGTAACTAGGAAGAGAAACTGAAATCAATGTCCGATCCCTATAGAAAGTGAACATACGAGACACAGCGAGACTTCCTCGTGCTTTTCTGGGCACCCCCACTTCTCAAGGTGTCTGGGTAAAGGCATGAACATGTTCCGCGCTCTTTTACCATGAGCTGACCCTGAAGTCCCTGGGAGAGGCCTGCAGACCTGGGTTGAGGGGAGCGCCTCAGCCTGGAAGTCCTGCCTCCCCTTCCATTATCGTGCCGGACATAGGGGCAAGGGTCCCCTCTAAGAATTGTGAAGGAGCGGGCCAGGAGACTCCATAGGAAGGTGCTATAGGAAGCCGCGTGGGCCGCTCTGGGAATATCGTCCTCTGTGTCCCAGTAACAACCCATGAGCCTCTATTATTGACAGGTGCAGATTTAATCTCACTCTGCGATGGTCATGTACAGCACTCTGAAGAGCACAGACAAGGACCGTGAGGGCAGGGGACTTGCTCTGTGGCCTCTAATTCCTAGAAAATGGAACGTGCCCAGCACATAATAGATCCTCCATAAATAATTGCCGAATATACAAGTAAACTCTACCTTGTACGTTTCATGAGCCTGGACTGTGCTTCCTCCTTGGCTGTAGATAAGATCTGAGAAATCACTGCTTGGGTGATTAGAAACCTTTCCCATCAGAAGAGTCCTAAAGTTCCCAACACATAGAAACGATTAATGTCTGAAGATCTCAGACCAATAATAAGCAAGCGCTTATTACTCAGACTTGATAATTATACATTGTGTACATATGTGTAATGATCATACAGTACCCCCACAGAAAGATGTAGAAACAGGATGTCTCAATTAGAAAGAAAGAAACCTTTCCCACTCTCATCTGTGGGATAAATGTTTAAATGTGGTGGATTTCTAAAAAACGTTCTGCTCAAAGTTAATGCAGAAATACTTCTAGATGCCGGGTATGGTGGCGCACACTTGTAATCCCAGTACTTGGGAAGCTGAGACCGGAGGATCCGGGTTCGTGGCCAGCCTCAGCTACTTAGTGAGGCCCTCTGCAACTTAGTGAGACCCTGTTTCAAAAAATGGAGTAAAAAATAGGGATGGGGGGTGTCTCTCAGAGGTAAAATGTCCCTGGGTTCAATCCCCAGTACCACCAAAAAAAAAAAAAAGAAATACTTCTAGATGGAAGGAAGATTCTTTATGAGCAGCAGCATTTCCTGAATTTTCTGTTTAGGATGCGCTTGAGACAGCCAGGCAAATGAATACGTGCTGATTTGGTACTGTACTTGAGAAGAAGAAGACAGTGGTGTGTGCAGTGGAAGGTGTCAATGGGTGAGGCTGGGTAGATGGAGATGAGAGATGGGAACGCACAGATGTTCTTCTGCCCACTGTCTCCCTGACCATTACAATATCTGGGGCAAGCCAGGCGTGGTGGTGTACGCTTGTAATCCCAATACTTGGGAGGCTGAGACAGGAAGAGCGCAGGTTCATGGCCAGCCTCAGCAAGTTAGTGAGGCCCTCTGCAACTTAGTGAGACCTGTTTCAAATAAAATAAAATAAAATATAACATAAAATAAAATAGGACTGGGGGTGTAGCTCAGTGGTAGAATGACCCTGGGTTCAATCCCCAGCACCACAAAAAAAAATCGGGGGCACTTAAACAGTAGCCAGACGTGGACTCCTCCCCAGAACAGAATCGGATTTTCCAGGCATCATAATCTTTAAAGGTCCACGGTAATTCTAAGGGGGCAGACAGGGAACCTGTGCTATCCATCCAGTTTCTATGAACAACAGTTATGCACCTCATTTCTGCAGACTTAACGCTAGACATGATCTAAGACATTTAACTAATCTTCCAGTTTAAGTTAATAGTAGTCACATCCTTTCATGCCTTACACTTGTTTGTTCCTGTAATACTCACAAGAGCCCTGTAAAAACACTGTTGTGTGTCCCCCATTTTACAGAAAAAATAAGCAGCGGCTCAGAACAAGCAAGCGGTTGTCCCAAGGCATAACTAAAAGGTGGCAGAGCCTCTGGCTTGGAAATACCAGCTGATTACGCGTAGCAGGCAGAGCCAGTTCCTTAACGTGTGTGAATGTCAGCAAATCCTAAGGGGTCCCCGCGGTGGGGGTGACATAGCAGGTGATTGATGTTCATTCCCTTCTTTTTGAAAAAGCACATGTCAGGAAGGGAAGGGCCTTGTTCTTTCTATAGTTAATTATCTTTGTAAAACCTGTAGACACGAAACTCTTTTTGACTGACTCACAGCTCTCACCACATCCTTTACAAAATGACGGAGATCAGATAAGAGCGTTGTGCTCTGTGGACTTTCTGAGCAAAGAGCCCTTTTTCTCGTAGAGTGCCATCCACTCTGTCTTGCGGATGACCCCGGCATGGCCAGCTTAGACTCCCGTGTGGGTCACCAAGACCCCTGATTTTGCTTTTCACAATGCCGGAAGGGATGGGGCTCTCTTGAAAGTGTTTTAAAACTTGCTTTCTACAAAAGATTGTTCCCATCTCTCAAAAGCTGTGAAGAGAATATCCTCTTTAATTTTTATTAAAATTGTAAAATGCAGATGCTATGAATCAAATAATTTACAAAGGCTTGCACGTAAGCAAAGGCTAAGGACTCCTGCCCAGCCCCTCCCCGCTCTCCTCTGTTTCGGACTTGGGCAGAGCCCTCTGTAGTTTTGCTAGAGAAGACAAGAAAATTTAAAGAATGTAATAATGTGTTTCTTTTCTTTTTTGGGGGGTAGTGGGGATTGAACCCAGGGGCATTCTACCTGCCCACCCCCAGCTCTTTTTGAAACAGGGTCTCACTAAGTTGCTGAGACTGGCCTCAAACCTGCGATCCTCCTGTCTCAGCCTCCCAAGTACTGGGATTACAGGCATGCACCACCACATCTAGTTTGTAATAATGTGTTTCTGACTTTCAAAACCATTTTTGTCATCAAAAGGATGGACTTTCATTTTTTAAGGGAACTATCTTATGGAATCTTTGAGCAGGAAGAGCCTGACTTGGCCCTACTTGCTCATTTGTCAGATGAAGAAATCAAGGCCCAGAGAGCTCCAATGCTTTGTTCAAAGCACACAGTGGATGACTGGGTCAGGGCTGGCCACCTTCCACCTTCTTGTTCTGAGCCATGGGAAGGACTGTCCTGAATGTCATGGCTTTATCGCTCTGCACCTAAGAGCTGGCAAGAGCCAGACACATAGGGAGTCCTCCCTAAAGATCAGCTTATTTTATCCCTTCCCAAAACTACTGAACACACTCAAAGAAATGAAGTGGCTAGAAAGCAGATATCTTAAGGTGGTAGATACTCTTGGGAGTGGACAATTTGTCCTATATAACCATAAACAAGTAATTGAATCTCTCTAGGTATTAATATCCAAAAATTGCTGTTAATAACCCTATAGACCCAAACATACCATGACTGATAAGCCATTTGCACAATTTATTGTAGAAGTAATGGTATATCCATAGCTTATAATATTTTATAATTTGCAAGATTATGCATCAGCTTATTTCACACTTAATACTAGAAGACAAAGATATTGATGCTACCATTTATAAATGAGAGATCAAGTGCTCTTCCAGGGCCACACAGCTAGATAAAGGCAGCAGTGGTACTGGGCACAGGATTCTCAACTTCCCTGTCAGTATATACACTATTCAACATGCATAGTTTCTATCACACTGGCAAAGTTTCAAGTCCTCTTCTCCACCACCATGGAGGAGATAACTTCCAAAGGAAACCAAGAACTAGATATGCTACACTGTGCAAAGAGGGCCAGCAGTGAATGAAAGTCTAAGCTTCCTCTCCTTTCCCTGCTGTTAGTGACCAATCCAGAAGCCTAAGAGGAAGGGATGTGCTATGGGGTGATACATAGGGTGTCAGATGACCTGGAGCTCAGCCCAAGTTCTTGAGTAACTTTCCTGCAGTTACTGGTCCAAGATCACATGGCTCAAAACGAAATCCCATCCCTGGGCATATAAGATCCTTGAAGATCATAACACAATGTGCCTTCCCGTCCATGATGCCAATCCCACCAAATTATGCAAAGCCCCTGTGGCACACGGTACATTCTAACATCTTCATACCTCTGCACATGGTGCTTCTCCAGCCAGGAACACCTTCCTTGCCTCTAAACCTGGAAGACCCAGAATTACTCAGCAAAACCCAGTTCAAACACTGTCTCCTCTAAAGATTTCCCTGGCTCCCTAAGGCAGAGTTGGATTTGTTATGTTTTGTTTTATATACATCTGTTTTTTTACAAAGCGCTTTGCTAACAGCCATCCTAGAAGGATGCAGAAAACATAATCTCATGAGTTTTAGGAGCACCTTGAGGGTGGGGACTGCGTGTCACTGGGCACAATATTTGCACAAAGCCTTCAGCAAATGGTGGTTGGATAGATGTGTGGATGGATGGATGTGTGGATGGATGTGTGGATGAATGTCTGGATGGATGGATGGATGGATGGATGGATGGATGGATGGATGGATGGCAAAAAGAACTAAAAGTGCATAAGGCTCAGCAGGGTATAATGTGCTGACAGGTTAGGAAACAGGATTTCTGGGTCCAGGCTCTTATTGCACATGGCTGATCGTGGGTACACAATGGAACCTCCCTGGGCCTCATTCTCTAAATGTGAAATTCACTCTCTACCTCAGCTGGGAGTCTCAAGAAGCTGATGAACATAAACCCTATCAGTAGTTCCTCATCCTTGGCTTCCTGTTGAGTTTGGCCAATCAGAGACAACAGTTGGAGATCCAGGGCAGGAGCATGAGATGGGATTTTCATTCCACCCTCTACAGCCCCCTCTCCCTCTTGCAGCTCCCTCAACTGAAAGCCACAGCTTCTCTCTGCCCAGCCCTGACTCGGACCCCAGTGACCACTCACTCCCCGACCCCTCCAGGCCTAGGCACGGTAGCCCCATTCCTTTCCTACCACCCCCAGGTACCCCACTGTCCTTTGTGAATTCCTTCCACCCTGTCCACACCTTCTTAAAGGGTCTCTTTATTCAACAGTTCTTAAATTACCCAATTCAAGGGTGCCATCTGTTTCCTGCTGGACCCCCAGCTGATACAGAGGGAAGCAACCTTTCTACCTCCCAGAGTCCTTGAGTAGATTAAACGTGATCACTGATGTAAAATCCTTATGGAATACCCCCAGGGTCTCTGCTAATTTATATAGTAAATGGGGCTAATGATCTCTCCTTTGTGGGTGAATGAATACAGAGCTCAAATAAAATGCTGTGGCCTATGTGAAGTGGTATATAAATGTAACTTCCAGTAAATATTTCATGGGAAAGTCACACTTGCAAATGAAAAGCATCCCTTCTCCCGCGTGCTTTGGCAAGCCCGTGGGCTCCCTGGAGCAGCGCCAGCCGAGCCTGGGCTGATGTGCCCTGGGTGCCCAGGGGAAGCACAGAATTGCACACCAGGGAAAACCACGCTCTGTGTACGTTGCTCAGCTCCCCGGGGCAGACAGGATGAATGCTGACAGAAGGAGGACAGCGTGTCAGGGAGCAAGTCCCCTCCTCCACTCTGTTCCAGAAATAAACCAATTATTGACCTGGATTGATTCTCTCCCATCAGTTCCTCTAAGCCGGCACCTGCATCCAATTTTAACAAGAAACAACGGTAGCACGTTGGACAGAATGAAAACATGATGTGTGAGGTCTGCTAAGGAGTTTGCTTTTGTCTTCACAGGCCGAATTGAAGATTCCTCTCATTTTCCAGAAGCCAAGAACTATGAACAGTCAGTAAGTACCACGACATCACTGTGAGCCCCAACCCCCTTCTAGGTGGGGGCAGGAGCCAGGGCCTGGAAGAAGAGCCAAGTAATGGTGCCACTGTGCCCAGGGGAAGGGGTTTCCAGAGAGCCTAGAGGTTGGACTGCAGATGTGTGCTTGGGTGTTCAGATAACTTCTCCGGTAACGAAATATATATATATATATATATATATATATAACAAAATATATATATAGGGAAAGGCCACATTATTTTCTGGCCCAGCATTTTTCTGGCCCAGCATGTATGGATAACTCAAGCAGGGATGAGAGGTCCCAGCACTGGTGATACCAGGTGAGGGATTTTAAAATTATTCCGCACAACCTCAGCTCTTGCTTATCTGCTTGGAAAGCACTTAAGCAGAAGCATAAATGGGATGTGCAGGAGGTTTATGGAGAGAAGTAAAGGTACCATAGGAAAAAAGCAATGAAGAATAGGGGGGAAGGGTTACGTCCCCAAGGAAAGCGTCTAGAACCTTCTGTCCTCTGGGATAGAAAATGGCCTGGAGCCTTCCACGTGTTGGGCATTTGTTCCCTCTGGACACCTTCTTTATAGGTATTACATTCCGGGGTGGTCCACTGACCTTTGCCTGTCACAACTTAGTGACCCTGTGTTGTTCTTCTGTCCCCTTCCCACAGGGGAGGGGATAAAGTGAATGTCTGCAGGTAAGTTTCCGGTCAGTCCAGCCGACCCCATCTGCTAATGTCTAGCTAACTACGTAACACTGGGACGCTGGAAGGGCCCCAAGAAATGCCATAAGTCATTTCACACCTAGGTGTGTTAAGGTACAAATGAAAGATCAGGAGCTCATACACTTGTTCCCACTGGAGGAAACCTAGAAACCAGCTTTCTCTTTGTGGGCACCCGAAATGAGTGGTGTTATTGGTTTAGGATGGCCAAATGTATATCTGATTCAAGAAAAAAGTTTATACTTGAGGTCTATGAATATAGTAAAAAGATAGCAGGCCTCAAAAGTTTCATATTTATAATGCAAAAAAACCTTTAAATTAAGAAAACTTGATATACTAACTGTAAACGTTGCCTGCTTATGTATTCATTTGCTGTTTATTTACTTCTTGGTTAGGTAGCGTTATGGTTCTTCTCTGGTGCAAAATGAGAAGCATTTTGGTACTAGGAGGAGCATGGGTTTCAGAGTCACGCAAACCTATTTAAATCCCTTGCCCCACATTTCACAGCTGTGTGATGTTGAGGTACTTACCTAACACTGTGGATATTCAGGAAGTTACTTAGTCCTCTGGAAAGCAGGCTCTGGCCTGGAGGGGGAAGAATGTCTGGTTTCTGGGGGGCCCTGGGTCCTAGAGGGAGCCAGGGGAAGCACAGGGGGACAGGCAACAGTTGCATCTTCCAAGTGGGTGCTGAGTACAGAGTACTATAGAGGAAGGAGTAGGTGCTGCAGCATCAGGACTGCGCACAGGTCCTCCAGGTGTCAAGGTTGGGCCACCTGACTTGGGGCCAGGACCACAGGATAGGGAAGCTGGAGCTTGCGCCCTTCCTTTTGCCATGTAACGTGTGGAGGGAGCTCTTGGGTGCACAGTCCACAGATGGACCCCTCCCCTGACTCAGAATCCAGCTCACCGAGCACCCCACTGGGCAGGTGTGGAGACCCTTTCCTTCTTTGGTCCTTAGAGCATGGCTGGATAGGGATGGCAAGCATCCCTGGCCTCCCTGAGCATCAGTTTCCTTGTCCACATGACTGGTCTGGGACGGCACAGAACACAGTGAGGGTATTCAAGTCTGACTCCAAATCCAGTGCTCCTTCCATGATCCACAGGATCCACAGTGTAGGAAATGAGAAGGCACAAGGAGGGGAGGCACGTCTGCTGTCGGTCGGACTGAGCTGGCCCATGTGTGGCTACACAGCAAAGAGGGTGAATTCTCAGACCCAGAGTTACAAATAGGGTTAAATGTGGCGAAGAGCAGTTTCAGTACAATACATCTGGATGAGGTTTGTGGTGATGGGATAAACATAGGGCAGGTGTATCAGTGTCCTTGGGCTGCTGTAACAAATCACTACAATCTGGGTGGCTAAAAATGACAGGAATTGCGGGACGTGATGGCACACACTTGTAATCCCAGTACTTGGGAGGCTGAGACAGGAGGATCACAGGTTTGAGGACAGCCTCAGCAAGTAGTGAGGCTCTCATCAACCTAGGGAGACCCTGTTTCAAAATAAAAATAAAATAGGGCTGGGAGTCTAGCTCAGAGGTAGAATGCCCCTGGGTTCAATCCCCAGTACAAAAAAAAAAAAAAATGACAGGAATTCATTCTCTTACAGTTCTGGAGGCTAGAAGTTCAGGACCAAAATGTCAGCAGGGCCATGCTCTACCTGAAAGCTATAGGGAAGGGTCATTCCTGCCCCGTCCAGCTGCTGGTGGCGCTAGGCCTCCTTGGCTTGGGACCACATCACTCCAGTCCCTTCCACCATGCTCATATGACCTTCTTCTCTGTATCTCCATCGTCTCCTCTTCTGCATTTCTCAAATATCCCTCATCTGTCTCCTCTAAAGACACTTAACATTTAAGTTATGGTTCTCCTGGATTAGCCTGGATAATCCAGAATAATTGTGTATCAGAATCCTTAATTACATCTGCAAAAACTCTTTCTCCAAAGAAAATCACATTCACAAGTACCAGGAACATGAATGAGGATGTAGTTCAGGGTCACCATTCAATCTACTATAGTGGGCTTTATTCTCAGACACACACCCCTCTTTGGGGGCAACGTGGGGTGACACACAATTCCTGCAGTATTTGCTGTGAGCTTCCATCTGGGTTTGTAGTCAAGACTCCCTCCCCTTTGGTCTCTGCCTGTGTGGCTTTCATCGAATCCACCCAGTGTCAAAGGCCTCCCTTCTAGAGGGAAGAGGTCTTCATCTCTTGTCCGGGACTTTAAGTAGTTTTTATTTTTAGCCAGACAGCTGTCCTGTTGTCCATGTCTTCTTATTAAGCTTCCTAAAGGGAGGCTTAATGACTTCAGCCGGAGTCACCTCGGGTATGAAACTGACGATGCATAGACTAGAAGACCGGCCGCGCCGTCAGCACTTCACCTACATTCGTTTTCTCCTCTTAGGATTTTCCAGTGTGCAGCCCACCCATTGCCTATCCTATACCTCAACATGAGGAACTTGCCTTACTAAAAACACTTCTTCTTTCCCAAAGCTCAGAATGCCTCGCGCGTCCCCCAGTCCCCATCAGCCCTAAACTCATCTCCACTCTTCTTCGTATGCAGCCTCAGATCACCAGTCCATATGGGATTGCTGCTGGCCCATCCTGAAATGAAAAGGGAGTGTTAGAATGAGAACCCTCTCCAACACACACACGCGCATGCACGCACGCACACGCACACACGCAGGCACACAGAGAATCACATGTTAGAATGAGAACCCTCTCCAACACACACACGCGCATGCATGCGCGCACACGCACACACGCAGGCACACAGAGAATCGCATGTTAGAATGAGAACCCTCTCCAACACACACACACGCATGCACGCACGCACACGCACACACGCAGGCACACAGAGAATCGCATGCACAGGCACCACACCGATGAAAAGCAATCTGCCCTCCTATGATATTCTCCACCACCAGGGTTTCCTGCCCAGTGTTTCCTGCTCCGTAGGATTTTGTGACTCTGAGAGCAGACCGCATCAGTGTCGCCCAGAGCAGGCTTGTTAGAAATGCAGAATCCCAGGCACCGCAGCCCAGAGGAGATACTGGATCAGAATCTGTACTTGAACAAGCTCCCTTGTTGACTCCCAGACACATCAGAGTTTGAGATGCTCTGGACTAGAACCATTACTGTTTCCTTCCCTGCGCACTGGGGGAGCATCTAGAGTAGTTGCCAAGATATGACTCAGAGAACTCTGGCAGCCACGAATCAGAGCGAGCGAGCACATGCTGGGCCCTCTACCCGGTGCCATGAAAGGGCCTGGTGGACTGGCAGAAGCCTGCTCTGGAGTACCGGGCCTCTCCCACGTGGCAGTAATTCAGCATATTAATGGCAAAGATGGCGCTGGCGAATTCCTCAGAGAGAGGTCCCGCTGAAAGCCCCACCTAGCCTCAGGAGGGCTGTGATAGGTAGTTACCTCCTTCCGTACTCACAGACAACAGGTGCCTCTACCTATGATAGATCACAGGAGGGTGTGGTGACACACCCTACTAATTGCGAACTTCCTGTATATCCTCTACTATAAAAGAGAGATGTGGCTTTCTAATAAACGAGATCATGCAAGACATGGCTCCCGGTCCGTGTTTTCGGTCGGACCGACGTCATGTGCCCCCCTGTCAGCATACGTGCCACTCTTGGGCGGGGCCCAAGAGGCTGGTACCCCGACAGACACCCCGACAGACTGGTGCCTCGAAATGCACGCTCTCCCACCCCCACACAGAGAGGCTTTTGTTCTGCTAAGCCTTCGGCAGCAGCCTCTTCCTCAGTGAAAACAATCAACCCTGTTAATTCAGGGCAGCAGATTCTAAGCCTGAGGAACATTAGAATCATCAGAGAGGGTGCAGAGCATAGATCCCCAAAGTCAACAGTACCGCCCCGGTGGGGGAGAGCACCGGGACAATCCAGATCCGGGGGGGTACCCTTGGGTGCAATTGGGGGGCACTGAATAACAATAAGTGCCCAGAGTGCAGGAGGGGTGCTGAGTAATTTTTTTTTTCTGAAAATAGGGCAGTAAGCCATTAAGTTTGAGAATCTGTGCCTAGAGAAAGAACAATTCCAGTGGGTTTCCCGGGGCTGAAGAAGTCACAACACCTGGACGTTGGTCTTTATTTCTTATTGCTCCACTGAGTCTAATGAGAAGCCAGGATTGAAGAATGATATTTCACAATTCTATAACCTGGAATTTCCTACAATTCTATAACTGAAATTCTAAACGACCTTTGTAACTTGGGCCAACCCCTTGCCATCTGTCTCAGTCTGCTCGGGCTGCTATAACAAAATGCCTTGTGCTAGGGAACTCATGAACAAAAGAGATTTATTTCTGAAGGTTCTGGAGTCTTGGAAAGTCCAAGAGCCAGGGGCTGGCAGGTTGGATGTCTAGAGAAGGTTCAGTTCCTGGCCCACAGATTGTATCTTTTTGTTGTATCTTTTCATGAGAGAAAGGGCAAGAGAGCTCTCTGGGTCTCTTTTATGAGGGCACAAATGCTATTCATGAGGTCTCACCCCTATGACTTATTCGCCTCCCGAAGTCCCCGCCCTCTAATACCATTGCCCTGCTGGTCAGGATTTAACTAGAGGGAGTTTGCAGGGGCCACAAACATTTAAACCATCATCTTATCTCTAATTAGGCACTTCTTTTTTTTTTTTTTTTGCAGTACTGGAGATTGAACCCAGGGGCATTCTACCTCCAAGCTATACCCCCAGCCCTATTTTTTATTCTTTATTTTGAAACAGGGTCTCACTAAGTTTCGGAGGGCCTCACTAAGTAGCTGAGGCTGGCGGTGAACCGGGATCCTCCGGTCTCAGCCTCCCAAGTACTGGGATTACAAGCATGCACCACCATGCCTGGCTCTAATTATGCACTTCTGTCGTGAATTAATGATAAATACAAATTGATGGCTGATATAGAAAGAGATATACACACGTGTGTGTACATATTCAAACACATACCTACATATTTACAAAGGTATATATACTCAAATAATTTACATAGGAATGTGTACACAAAAGTGTCTGCACACATCTTTGTATAGAATTTCAACAGTTCTGTCAAAAGCATTTATTTACTAAATGTACATTATGCTGGGCACTGAATGAGCCACCTCACCTGAGTTATATAGATAAGGTCTAGTCCCTGTCCTCTGATGGCATCAGCCCCTATGTTCAGCCAGTCATCTTGGTATTATGTAGAAAATGATGAGGAAATGCCACAAGCACTAAGAGGGGCATGGATGTCATTATTCTAAATTGCTTCTGAAATTAGTGGACTATTTCACATTGACTTTCTGTGCAGCAAAACTTGCAGCTTCCCTCACAATCAATTAAACTGCATAAAGCCTCGTTCCTTGGAGCACACCGGCGCTGTTAGAGATGAGTAGACGGACCTGCCGGTTGCCCTGTGGCACCATCGGGCTAGAAAAGGGAGTCTTGGGGTTTGGCTTCCAGTATCTCTTCATCACTGTGGACAGGACTGATAAGAACTAGATGCTGCTGTTCAGAGTGTTTGGAAGAGACATGGTCAGTAGAGTGATTGTTTCCGGACTCTTTCCAGTAAGCCACGCCCTGCCCCAGCCAGATCCTTTCAAGACTCAAGTGGACAGTGCTCTCAGACCTCCCAGACTGGGGCCTCCTGGGAGAGCAAATGTCCCCAGAGTGTCCACTTTGAAATACACTAAAGAAAGTCAGGCATGGTGGCACATGCCTATAATCCCAGTACTTGGGAGGCTGAGACAGGAGGATCACAGGTTCGAGACCAGCCTCAGCAATGTAGCGAGACTCTCAGCAACCTAGTGAGACCCTGTTTCAAAACAAAAAATAATAAAGGTCTGGGGGTGCAGCTTGGAGGTAGAATGCCCCTGGGTTCTACCCCAGTACCAAAAAAAGAAAAGAAAAGAAAAGAAATGAAATACACTAAAAAGGCATAAAAGTTAACTAGCTTTGTGTTTTGTTAAAACCAATCTTAGTCCTAATGGAAAATTTAGAAAATATTCAAAGGTACAAAGAAGTCAGGAGGGGTGGCACACACCTGTAATCCCAGTACTAGGGAGGCTGAGACAGGAGGATTGCAGGTTTGAGGCCAGCCTCAGCAACTTAGAGAGACCCTCAGCAACTTGGTGAGAGCTTGTTTCAAAATAAAGGGCCGGGGGTGTAGCTCAGAGGCAAAATTGCCAATTATCCTAGAACCCAGAAACAACCACTACTTTGCTACATATTTCTCAAGTCATTTTTCTACCTCTACATGGGATGTTTTAAATTTTTAGAAAACTTTCAAAACTCATAGTGCTTTCGTTGTACATGATGAGCCTTGTCCTACATTATTAAAGTCTCTTCAAAATTATGGCATTGTAAGATACGGCTGAAATAAGGCTGACCATCCCTTTGCCTGCATTTCAGAGTCAAAAAGGCTGTGAGGTGCTGTAAGATCCTTGTGACTGATTTGGCAGCAGAGCTCCCCTGCATGAGGTGGTGCTGGATATTCGTCATCCATCCCACTTAGTGAGGCTCTCTGAGGGCTCCACTGCAGAAACCCTAAGTTTAATGACCAGGGGCAGCTGCAGACCTCGCCGGGGACATTTCAGAGTGCACAGCACATGTGCCTTATTGCTGTTCATGCACAATATTCTGAATTCCTGGCCCTAAGGAATTTGGATAAAGGATGGTAGACTTGTATTTTATTCGGTGGTTTATTTTATCTTGCCCTGGGTGCTAGATACTTAAGTTGTTATCTATAGAGTTTTATGAGGCAGTTTTAGCACCAAGATTAAACTGAACTCTTGGAAGATTAGAGAGGGCTGTATGGGAAATCGCCCGGCAGCCAGGGTTATGTGGGCTGCCCACGAAACACAATTCTATTCTGATCATCTATTATTAGACTAGTGGTTGTTCTTTGCATTTGGGGACCTATGTTTTGTATTCGCTTATTTTGGAAAGAGTTTTGGTGATAAACAAACAACAAAACCCAATAAGGTAGATATTCTAGAGATAGACAAGAGCCTTAGTGGCGTGGAATATGAGCTTCCCCTCATTGTTCTAACCCCCTTAGCAAGAGCTCTGTGCAAAAGAATTGCGACTCTTCTCGAATACTCTTAGGATAAAGAGCTCACTATCTTCTGAGACAGTGAGTGAGGAAGCAGCAAGAAAAGACCACTCTGGGTTGACATCAATAAAGCCAGCTTCGAGTTAATGTTAACACTCATTGACCGCATACGTTTTGCTAAGCAAAGTGATATGATACTTCCCTGAAATGCTTTTCTCATTTGAATTCAGTGTCTAGTCCATAAGAAGAAAAAGGGGGAAGAGAATACAAAAATCACTGACCATCTCTCACAGGCAGGAACTCTGCTAGTCATTTTGCATGAGGATCTGAGTCCTGCTTTCTAGTTGTTCAGCACTCAAACCCACCTCTCATGTCACCACAGAAGACCCACCTCAGGACAACAGAATCCCCAAATTCAGAGTCAGGGGTGAAAGCGACATATCTCTGACTCCAGAATTCATGATCTTGTGCCATATCAAATTGCTTTGTAATGATCAAGAACAAAGTTCATGTGTGTTTCTCACAGGGGCCCATCACTAAACTGAATGATTGCTTTTTGCTTATTAGAGGTATATTTTCTCTTCATAGCCTTGCAAGATAAGACGCACTTAATCTTCAGATGGGGATGTACATATGCCCCTTTCAAAAGGATCGGTTCAATGTCCAGCACACAGAAAATGTCCAGTAGACGGTATTTCTCTCTGTATGTAGGAATGATAAAATAAAACTCCACGTCAACCCCAGGTCTTTATTTTCCTTCATGACATGTGTGAACGACCCCTGCTTTCGACCTCAGGGAGCATCTTGATTTTGATTTGCAGGAATTAATAAGTGTAAATCCCACTGAATCGGGGGGAAAATGAGAAGCAGCGATTCTGGCGTCGTGAGATCAGAATCCTGCACCCAGCGGAGGAGTCAATATGGCTTCCCTCCTAGTTACCCAGAAGTAATTATGAGCCAACTCTTGGACCAACCAGGCACGTCCTCTGATGCTATCAAAGGTGCAATGCTAGGACTCAGCTTTGTGGTTGGCTAGTAATTAAAAAATGGCAAGCTGTGAGAAAACACAGCTGAGATCCAGGGAAAGGACTTTCTAGAGGTTGCAGACACAGCTCGTGATAACCTCTTCAGAGGCAGCAGGTGTCTCTGGCCGCGAGACAGTGAAGATGGCTCATGGTGGGGAAATGGATGGTTTTAAGGTACCTTCCTTCTCTCTTAATGGCAAAATTGTCAGCTGGTGATGGGCCTAACTGATTTAACTAGCTTACCACCATTTGGAAAACGTCCAGTTGAACAAGCTTAGTCTCCTGTTGATTGTCTAGAATGTTGGACTTTTCATGGTTATGGACTTAAAAACATCACAGAAATAAAGAAGGCTGTGATGTAGTTTATTTCGGTTTACTATTATTGTAGAAGTCATCCATCTTACTGTAGAACATTTAAAAATACAAAACATATACATAAAAATCTACCACTAATGGGAACACTGAAAAATGGTCAGCATTATTGGGTATTTTCTTTCAGGATTTCTTATACAACTATGAACCCTATTTTGTTTTTAAGTTAATGTATCATAAGTACTTTCCATGTTAATAAAGTCATTTTATAGCTATGCAATCTTCCATTATTTAGACATTCTATACTTTATATTCTTTCACTTCTGAAAAACAACACAACTCATAAACTAATTTGACAACCTCTATTAATATAACCATGCTTAAATATTAAGATGCTGTGTTTTATTACCTGGTAATAAAAAAAGCAAGCAATCCCTGGCTTATGAGCTAGACCAGTGTTTGGAGACCTTATCACAGTGACAGTTTATAATGAACGTACCACATTTGGTTATGTAAATGTGCTGAGAACTTGGAAACAAGGTTCAGCATTTATGATTAGGCTCTCCATGAAGTCCAAACTACCAGTCACTAGCATGACTATACCTTGCCTATACCCAATATTCCCCTACAAATGAAATATAAAAAAGTTGACTTCCTGAAAATATTTGGTCATGTCCAAGTGATACCAAAATGGCAAAATGATCGCCAAAAGTTTCAAATAGATATTATTTGGGGAAAATGTCAATAAGGAAGTCCTTGAAAAAGTATAGGTTGGGAAGAGAAAAAGGGGTTTCCTGGAAGCCTCGCTGTCTAGAATTTCCTGGTGAAGAGAGACCAGGAAAGTCAAGAGTGAATGAGACCAGGTAACAGGCTAAATAACAAGTAGCTAAGACTCAGCACCTCCTACTTGATTCTCCATTCTTGCCTTCTGTTCTTCTCTATTAGTTCATAGTGGGAATATTGTTAAGGGATTATAAGTGCTTTAGAGGAGTTCTGCTGAGTTAATCCATGGAAGGAGATGTTAATCATTTACTTAATTCTCACAGTAGAGAGGCCAAGTACTTCAGTGATTAAGAGTTCAGGCTCTAGAGTAATTTGATGAATATCCACTCTGCCACTTACTAGTTGTGACATTTTAGACATTTACTTAGGCTCCTGGAGTCTCATTTTCATTACTAAATGAAAATAGTAATAGTACCTGTCTCAAAGGGTTGCCAAGAACATTAAGCAACTTAATGTCTACCCTGTGGTTAGCACTGTGGCGTTACATGTGGAGCATTCCATAGAGGTAGCCAACTGTACTGTCCAAAGATGACTACAACAATATTTCCCACCCACATGCTCCACTACCTTGTGACCTGGACACTCCTCATTTAGAAGTGAATCTGTTTCCCCATCTCCTTTAACTTACATGAGCCTGCAACAGTTTTGACCAATGGAGTATGACAGAAAAGACCCTGTTCTACATCTGGGAATTTCCTTTAACTATCCAGGCAGCTCTGCCTCCTATCTTTGGAAACTAGCTTCCGTCAAAGTCATGTACTATGACCACCATGCTAGGAGAAGCCCAAGCTATGTGGAGAAGCCTTGGGGAGATTCCCTTTGGAGAGACAGGGAGGCTAGGAGCACTCAGCACCAAGCATGAGAGTCAAGAAAGCACCTTTGGCATTCATCCTGGTCCAGCCTTAAGATAAATCTGTGGATGGAACAGCACCAGAAAACTCAAGAGGAATGCACCCAGCTGAGGACTGTCAGAGAGAAAAATAAGTCATTGCTTCCAGCTACCGTTTTGGGGTGGTGTGTTAGACAGCAGCAGACGCCCGGAGCATATCTGTCTGCTATTTCTATCATCACCACAACATTGCTTCATGCATGGTCCTTTGCTCTTAGATATTCAGGACACAATTTGGAGATTCCTATGACTTGATAGCCCACTATGAAGAACATCTATTCAAGATGAGAATGGCAATAAATAAACAACCAGTCAAGAGTGGGTACTGAGCCGGATGCTGAGAAGGGCCCTTGTTCTTGTGGAGATTAAATGAGCTAATTGATATAACACATTTAAAATATTCCTTGGAACATAGTGCAAGCTATGTAAACATTAGCTACTATTGTTCGGCAATCCGTTTTATAACTGGTCCAATTCACATTTCAAAGATAATTCACGCAGCTGTGGGTAGCCACAATTCCTTCAAGTTCATGGCCATATAGTATCTTCTTGTATGAACATAATACTATTTATCTATCCACCATCCAGTCAGCAGACATTTGAGTTGATTCCTGGCTCTTTCTTACACTGCTGCTGCTGAGAATGTTCTAGTCTGTGTATCCTGGTGCATCTATTCAAAAGCATTGTATATAAGGGTATATTCCTGGAATTGAGATTTCTGGTTTTGGGGTAGGCATGCCTTTAACTTTACCAGGAAGTGTCACAGTCTGCAGAGTCACCCAGCCATGGTACACTCCCACAGGACTGTGTAGGTGACCTTGTTGCTACAGGACCTCATCAACCCACACCCCGGCTGTTTTAAGATTTACCAAACTAGTTTGTGGTCTTGATTTACGTCTCTTTGACTACGGATGTGGTTAAGCATCTTATCAGACCTTTATTAGACACTGTTTTTTCTTCTGCTCACAGTGCTTTTCAAAATTTTGGCCCACTTTTATGACTTATTCTTTATTCTCTTTTGATGATTTTTGTCTTCATGGCCATAATTTTCTTCCCAAAGAACTGGACCCTGAGATATTATGAGAGATTTGGTTCTAGGCACTTTATATGTTTTACTCATATTGGAAATACTGAGACATTAAAATCTTGTTTATGCTTCTTGTTGGTATGTATATAAACAGACATAATGCATACAGCAGGCCTCCTAAATGTTTTACCAATCCTACTGATCTGTCAGTTTGCTCTTTTGTGTTTGTTAGGTAGCTAATAGTGTTATCTGTAACTAATTAAGTTTATTCCTTCCTTTCCATTTTTTATCCTTTTTTCTTGCCTAGCTCCGTTTTCGGATCTCCAAAACAGTGCTACAGTGTTGAGAGTGAGCGTCCTCATTCTTAATCCTAAAAGGAATGTTTTTGGTGCTTCACCACAAATCTTAGACTTGTTTCAGAATTAGGCAAGCTTTGAATATCAGGTTGAAGATGCTAGGATGTCAACAGTCCTTTAACAAAATATATACAGGTATACATGTGTGTATGTGTTGAATTTACTCGATATTTTTCTATATTTATTGAGATGATTATTTTCATTTGCCTTTCTGTTAATATCATGATTTATGTTAATGGATTTTCTTAGTTTTTACGTTTATTAGCACATTCTAGTCTCACATCATAATGCAGTTCCTAGTGATAATGACATACATGCGCGCGCACAGCACTTGGTGAGCTTTCCCCTGGCTCCCTCCCCACTCCCCCGCCTCCCTATACCAGATATTGAGATTGGCATTGGTACTCTCACATATGTACATAATGTCAGTAGAAGTGTTTCCTTCGTAATGGATTTTCTAATGTTAAACAAAACTTGAATTTCTGAGATAAATTTGATTTGATCATGATATATTTTTAAATGTATTGGTGCAATGGGGTGTTAATGAATATTTGTGAGAATGACCTATGATATTCTTTGCTCCTACTTTCTCTCCTGGCTGGATATTAGCATCAGGTTGGTGCTAGCCTCGTCAAATGAGTTAGAGACTATTTTCCAAGTTTCTGTTCTGGACAAGAGAGTGTATGGTAAGGAACAATTTGTTTCTAAAGCAATGAAACTATCTTGAACGTGGACATTCTTGGGGAAAGACTTTTAATTAATGATTCAATATCATTGTTAGGCATAGAAAAATATTCAGTTTTACTGTTCCTTCATGAGTAAGTTTTTTGTATGTATTTTTTCTAAATAGGTGTTTATTCACCGCAGGCCTCTTATCATGTTAAGCTATTTGTGGTCTGTAGTTATTTCCCCTTTGCGTTTCTAATTCAGTCTATTGGTGCTTTCCCCTATATTTCTGATCTAGTTTGCCAGAGGTTCATAAACTTCATGAACCCTGTTTCAAAATAAAAAGGGCTGGGGGTATAGTTCAGAGGTAGAAAGTCCCTTTGTTCCCTGTTATCTCTCTGTCTTGCACATGTGAGAGAAAACATAGGGCCCTTGACCTTCCAAGACAGGCTGATTTCACTTAGCATCATACTTTCCTATTTCTTAGAAGTTAATCGATAAGAATTCCTTGAAGCCCAGGTTGAAGGTCTGCTCCCCAAGGGATTTCATTTGCTTTTGTCAGGTTCTGAAAGGAGTATTTAAGATAGGACTTCCTAGCCTGGTGTGGTGGCAGCACGCCTGTAATCCCCCTACGTGGGAGGCTGAGACAGGAGGATCACAGGTTGGAGGTCAGCCTCAACAACTTAACGAGGCCCTCAGCAACTTAGTGAGACCCTGTTTCAAAATAAAAAGGGCTGGGGGGTATAGTTCAGAGGTAGAACAACACTGGGTTCAATCCCCCGTACCACAAAAAAGAAGATAGGACTTCCTTACACAACTCGGGTTGAAGGTTTTCAGACAGTCTAGGCTAGATATCTATGTGTATTTATAAATTCTCGGAGAGAAAAACTTGTCCACTAGGCGGCAGTGTTCTAGAGAGTGGAAGACGGGCTTACTGTGGGGGTGCAGTCTCCTATTAGCTACTAGGCACCCCCTTTTCACATGGGGCTGGATTCTCCTAGCAGACTCCTCCTATTACACTTCCCTCCACACTTCTTCCAGACTGTTCCACAGCACAGAGCATCTGAGCTTTGTCTCCAGTCCCCCATGTTTGGCACCGCCATGGGAATCAAAGACCATTTCCCTGTGTTAACAAATCCCCCAAGGAGAGGCCTGGCTTCGGTGCGCTGCTTCCCCCAATACTCACCTCTGCTCACGTTCATTTAGATTTTGGGGCTTTCTTCTATGAGTCTTTAATTTTGCCAGCTATTAATTGAAAAATAGGTTTCGAAAAAACATGTTTTCTAGGGAAGGTTAAGACACGATACTTATTTTAAAATGCATCAAGAAATAAAGTAAATCAGAATTCAATTTTTTTAAAAATTGTATTTCAATAAATTTGAGTTAAAACAGGAGAAAAGAGGAGTCCATATTTTCAGTTTCATTCATGGTGCTGTTATTTTCGTGTAATGAAAAGCAATACCTCTCTGGGACTGGTATGTCCTCTGCCTCATGTGATTCTTCAAAGATTTGCAGAGGCTCATTCAGTGTGCAAGAATTAAGCTCCACTGCATGCCAAACTTTGTGCTGTTCCCATCTGAATACATTACCTCATTAGATTTAATCTTCGGCAATAAAGGATTCAAGGGCTAGCCTATATGTTAAGAAGGAGAACCTAGATCTCTCTAGTTTGAGGAATGGAAATGAGGGCGTTAGCTAAGTGTAGTAAATGTAACACATTAAACCTCTCATTCTCAGGAAAATGCATCTTTAGGATGTTGTGATGTCAAGATTCCTGAAGTAGAGTAGAATCATGAGATGTTTAAGTAATATTTGATAAGAATTTGTTAGTACTGAGATATTTCATTCTCTCAAGCTTTGGGCACAAAGGTCTAGAAGAAGAAATCAATGTGAAGAGCCATTGATTGAGAGTCAGGCAGCCTGAGATCTCACTATCTCTTGGCCACTGAAAAGCTCTGTGAATCCAGAGAAGTCCTTTACTCTATAAGCCTATATTCTCTTATCTGAAAAGGGGAAATAATAACTCCTACCCAGTATTAGCCACCATCTTTCACATACTGATGCCTGACAGGGTACTTGAAAAGAGATTAGAAGAGATTGAAATCAACTGGACCAAAGTTCCAATCTCCCCTCCATCATCTCCTAGATAAGAGTTATACAATATGTTTGTAAAACACGTGGGAAATGTCTGGTGCCACGTGCCTCTTGTTAGTTTTCTTTTCTAACTTGGAGTCATAAGACAATACTAGGTCCTGCCTCTAGTGGTATTTGAGAGTCAGATAAATTGGCCATTTTCCTCATCTGTAGAGCAGAGTAAAACTGTATGTCTCACAAGACTGGTCCACTTGAGATAACACATCGAAAAGAACTTGATAAGTTCGAGGAGACCATCAGGATCTGATATCTCACTGCATGCTATTCTGTGCAATGAGATATTCGGTCAAAACCTTCAGTAAGAAGATTGGGAGCCTGTCCTATAAAATTAGGGTGCAAGTGAAAGGAAATGCATGATGTCATTTCTTGCCAGTTTGCAACCTACACAGAGGGTGGATCGTTCACTGTCTGCTGGAAGACAGGGAGAGGTCACAGTGCAACGAGTGGGTTTGACAAAATTTGGTGCAGTGGAATGAACACTGACTTAGAATCTGTAAACCTGGATTTGGGTTCAGAATCTAATAAATGCCAGCCTTTGGAGAATGAGCAGAAGAACATTTCTTGGCTTCAGGGCAACTAACAAGTCTATGTTCATCATTCCTGCCTATCCATCAGCTAGAATAGAGTCTCACATGGATTGGCCAAATGAACAAATAGAGCAATTTTTTAACTTAGCTTCTTCTCTGTGAAGTGATCATTTTAATACCTCCCTCTTGGAATTACTGGGATAGATAGGAAAATTCTCATCTCCAAGATAGTAGGCATTTAATATAGAGTACTTCCCTCCCTGCACTGCTGATAAGCAGCTCATATTTGTATCCCAGGTGGATTGAATATGGTGTTTCCCTACAATTACTTCCAGAGAGCTTAACCGTATGGCCATAAATAAATGCTCCTCCAACTCCAAAAATCTGTCTTAAATTGTCTTCTTTTTCCTAACTGGAATTAATGATAACAAACAAAATAAAATGAACACTTCCTGCTAACAAAATTCAAGAGCCAAAGGGGATGAATGTCTAGGTATTTCCCAGCCCTAAAAGACCTCAGATTCATAATCTATGCATTCAGATGCCTCATAAAAAGTAATAAAATAGGAGAAATGAAGACTTTGAGGACCTCCCAACCAGGCTGACATTCTGTGACTGTAGTTGTTCATTCCCCACTTTTCACCAAAGAGTCCCAGAGAGGAATCCTTGAGAAAAGGCAAGATGACTTGATGGACAACACATTTTTGGTGATAACTTCAGGGCCCACCTAGGACAAGCTTCATCTCCTGTGTGTCACACCCAGCCTGGATCCATCTAGGAGGTGGAGGTGAAGAAAGACTCAACCCCTGCATTGACGATCTCACAGTGTGTGGGAAGCCTGGAAGGCACACAATGACAATACCACCCAGGGAGCACTGTGATGGAGGTGTATACCATGTTCAGTGATGGTAACAAAAATAGTGAGGGGAAAAATCTACTCAAGGATAGGCTGCCTGAAGGACATTTTTCTTCAATGTAGTCTTAACAACAAGAGTCTTTTGTTCAGCATTTCTTTTTATGTTGCCAAACCAATAGATTTGAAAGTAATGCCAGGGTTGACCCAGTTGCTATCTGCTTAAAGTCAATCCTAGGGATCAATAAAAAAGCGAGGAATAATGGTTTGAATGCTGATGTTTGAGCTCCTGGGAGTCATAGGCAGTTTCCTTTATCCATGAGCATGTTCAAATTTTATATACAATGAAGAAGAAAGAAGGCAAGAGGAGGGAACCTCCCTCTATCACACTGGCTGACTCGGAGGAGACAGCCCTCCCTATTTTTTATTGCGGCAGAGCTGAGAAGTCATGCTTTGTGGCACAAAGCACACGGCTTGGTGGCCCACTTCTGTCTTCACTCCTGTTTTTTCTCAAGCCAGGTTCACTGGCAGTGGGGAATTTCATCCTGATGAAATGGATTTGCTTGGGCACATCTGCTCCAAAGCTGATAACATGTCCTGGAAACCCATCATCGAGCCATTTCACTTTGCACTTCAAGTCTTGGGCCTATTTCCTGAGCTGACACGTAAGTGGCATAGACTGTCCTTTCAAACACCAAAGCCCTCTGGATTTAAAAATAGACCTTAACTTTGCAAGGTTCAAACTCTAATTCACTTTTGGTTGTGTTTTGTTTCCAAGAAGCATTCAGATTAGCTGGAATGCAATTCAAATTCGAAATTTTCAAAACAGGTATCTATACAAACAACTATAGTGTGTGGGGGAGTGTGGGTGTCATTTTTAAAATGCTCACAATGTACCCAGCATATCTATTATGTCATAGGATCATCCTAAGAAATGAATGAGGATTAAATGTATTATTATCTCCACACTGAAGGATTAGGCAGTTAAGTATGTAAACTCCAGTCTATCTGAGTTAAGCACTTGTGTCATTTCTATTTAACCATGAAGATTTATAAGGTTTGTACCTTGAGAAAGGAGAGGAATTGATATTTCAAGAGGCAGATGGAGTCTTAGAACAGCAGAGTTAAACGTTCCCTTGAAGAACTTTCATTTGCTTTTCAGGTATTAAGTGACCTCTGCTACAGCCTGGGCAGTGACTGGAGACAGTGACACGTGATGCCTCACTCTGTCTATCATCCACTAACTTGTGTCTTCACATCACAGCATCAGCTGCTGGCAGCAACAAGTGTTGCAACAGGGGAAAGATGGCACAGGATGCTTGGCATGGCAGAGAAGGACTCCTAGCTTGGGCTGAGTGGAAGCCAGAGAGAAAGGGATCCAAATGAATGTGGAAGAAGTATTTTTTTTTATCATTCAGTCCACACCTTTCTTTAGTCCCTAAGTCAACTCCTAAAGGTGTTGCAAGGTTCCTCAGGAATCACAGGCAGAGCAAAAATGTGCAGAAGCAGGAGGAGCATGCCGGTTATGCAGCCATCCACTGGGATTTCTAACCCTCGAGGTCAGCCAAGGATGGCACAAACCTGCTTTCCATGCTTTGTAGACATGGAAAACCCTACCTAAGAATGATATGAATCTTCAGCAAAGTATCTTCTCACAGCCATCCCTGGTTCACAGTGGAGGATAAAATAAGAAGCAGAATGGGACCGGCTGTGTCGTTCAAGGGTGGAGTACACACTTAGCATGTGCGAGGCCCTGAGTTCCATCCGGGCACCTAAAAAAAGTGAAGAATAAGAAGCAGGAAAGTCTGATTCTCCTCCATTTCTCAGTGAGTCATATTGGAGCCAGTAAGAAAAAGAAACTCAGGCATACTAATGCTTTCTTTATTTAAAATTTTGATTTTTTATTATAGATTTTGCTTTTTTGTTGCAGTTGTTGTTGTTGTTACTGGGGATTGAACCCAGGGATGTTCTACCTCTAAAGTTACATACCCAACCCTTTTTATTCTTTATTTTGAAACAGGGCCTCACTAAGTTGCTGAGGGTCTCCCTAAGTTGCTGAGGGTGGCCTCAAACCTGTGATCCTCCTGTCTCAGTCTCTCAAGTACTGGGATTACAGGCTTGCATCACCACACCCAGGTTAGATTTTTGCATTAATTTTATTTTATAAAATACTGCATTCAAACCATATTCATCTTGGTCACTGAGATTTTTAGTGCCTCTTTGAAAGGCCCCTCCTGCTTCTTCACCCTGATCACCTTCTGAGTCTCTACTACATTCCAGCTGCACAAACCTGGGCTTGCCACCGACTGGCAGGGAGACCTTTTACATATGATCAAGCCTCACCGTGCCTCAACTTCCTTATCTGTAAAACAGAGCTGATAACAACACCATCTCAGTGAATTGTGAGGTTTAACTGAGTTAATTCATGGACTGTGGTAGAAGAGGGGCAGATATCTAGAAAGCATAGTGTTGAGTTATTATGAAGGCACACAAATAAATACGAGCGATCATCCTGACACGCAGAGCAGTTCTTTGGTCCCCACCTCCCACCGCAGCAATGACGGAGCCTGGGCATGAAGCAGAGCTTTTACCTTAAGATTTAGGAATGCACACTCTTCTTGATGTGATTTTGAAGGAAAATTGCTAGTGTTTTTTTAAGAATTTTTGCATCTATGTTCATCAGGGATATTGGTCTGAAAGTTTCTTTCCTTGAGGTATGTTTATTC
>PVJS01000991.1:84693-108529 GCA_004027185.1 Glis glis
AGGCTCTTCTTTTTTTTTTTTTTTTTTTGCAGTACTGGGGATTGAACCCAGGGGCTTCTACCTCCGAGCTCCACCCCCAGCCCTATTTTTTATTCTTTATTTTGAAACAGGCTCTCACTAAGTTGTGGAGGGCCTCACTAAATAGCTAAGGCTGGCCGCGAACTGGTGATCCTCCTGTCTCGGCCTCCCAAGTACTGGGATTACAAGCATGCGCCACCACGCCCGGCTGGAAGGCTCTTCTTTATTGTGTTTCAGTCTCTGATTGTTATTGGTCTGGTTATGTTTTCTAGATCCTCTTGATTCAATTTAGGTAGGTTGTGTCTAGAAATTTGTCAATTTCTTCTGGGTTTGTCATTTTATTAGAGTATAAGTTTTCTTTTTTTTTTTTTTGGCAGTACCAGGTATTGAACCCAGGGGCATTCTACCTCCAAGCTACACCCCTGGCCCTATTTTTTTATTCTTTATTTTGAAACCGGATCTCACTAAGTTGCAGAGGGCCTCACTAAGTAGCTGAAGCTGGCCGCGAACCTGCGATCCTCCGGTCTCAGCCTCCCAAGTACTGGGATTACAAGCGTGTGCCACCATGCCCAGCTTTAGAGTATAAGTTTTCAAAATAGTTTCTAATGATCCTCTGGATGTTGTATATACACACAATGAAATTGTACGCAGTCATAAAGGAGAACAAAACCATGTCATTTGTAGGAAAATTGATGGAACTAGAGAACATTCAGTGAGATCAATCAGTCTCAGAAAACCAAGGGTTATATGTTTTCTTTCACATGTGGAAACTGCAAAGAAAATAGGAAACCAAAGGGGCTTTGGATAAATGAGGAGAGAGACCAGTAGAATAGTGGAAGGATCTGGGAGAGGGAGGTTGGGGCGGGGGAGGAGTTGATGAAGAAAACAGTTCAAATAATGCGATGTCTCTATGTGGAGGTATCACTACCAATCTCACTAACACGTACAGGGAAGGGGGGAAATTAGGGAGAGATCTGTAGGAACCACACCAACTGCTGTGTGCATGTATGTTTGCATCACTTTGAACCACACTGTGATGTATTATTACAACACACCAATAAAAGTTTAAAAACAAAACACAAAACAAAAAGATTTGGAGTAACACAGAATGGAAACAAAATGCCCTGAACCAGAAACAAGTAAAATCCCATGACAGTCACATGCATTCTTTGTGGCTGCCTTCTGCCAACTGCTCTGCCCAATATTGCTACTTCCTAACATCCTGCTGGCCACCCCGGTTCCTCCACAGGTGACCCCCTTACCCTCTTGCTCCTGTGTTGCCCAAATTCGTCATCATATTATGAAGAATCCCATGACCTTCTTCAGTCCCTCTTCCAAACCCAGCTTCAGGCCTGCTATATAAATGGCAAGCTCACTGAGGTTCACAACAGAGAGAAGGGACTTCCACGTAACGGGATCTAGGGAACTATGGTTACAGACCCTGCAAGAACAGAAAAGAATCGAGGGATGTAAACTATTTGATGTGGTTGATGCCCAGAGACATCACGGTGGAATGTCCCTCTGGGATATTTGCACATTCCTTAGAAACACTGAGAGTTTGCAATTGTGTTGCTACTTGGAATGGTATGACCCAATTTTGAACATCAGTGGGGGGCATATGAGGAAGTGGAGGAGTTGTGGGGGTGTGGAGATACTGGTGCGGCCTCTGCCCCTCCACCTGTGACTGTCCTCTGTCATCACCCACCTGTGCGTGGAGTGCACCCTCTTTCTCAACACTTCGGCGCTGTTGTGGTGGCAGCAGGAAACTATGAATTGGCAGCAATAGGCAAAAGAAAGGAAATCAGTCATGCCAGGGGATGGCGACAGGCTATTTTTTGCTCTGAACTGAGGCAGCATAAGGACAAGGACTATGCCTCTCTCAGTCACTACTGTACCCCACGTATATAGCACACACCCTGGAACAGAGTATGCATTCAGTGGACATTTACCGATTGGGTTGTTGATAGGGTAATAGATTAATGCGTACAAGGACAGTCTCAGCAATGTAAGGAGATTCTCGACAACCTAGTGAGACCCTATTTCAAAACAAAAAATAAAAAAGGGCTGGGGGTGTAGTTTAGAGGTTGAATGCCCATGGTTTAGATCCCCAGTATCACAATAAAAGAAAGAAAGAAAAAGAGGGAAGGAGGGAGGGAGGGAGGGAGGGAGGGAGGGAGGGTGGAAGGAAGGAAGGAAGGAAGGAAGGAAGGAAGGAAGGAAGAAAGGAAAAAATGAAAGGAACCTGAAGATGAAACCTCATGACTGTGTAGTCACAGGAGTGCCTCCTTCTGCAGCCATCCAGGGAGGAGAAAAGATGAAGAGGCATTTACACCTTTACAGAAGATTCACTCTTCTCCAGGTAGCATGAGTTAGAAATACAATCAACAAAGAAAACCAAGAGTCAAGGACCACACAATAGGCAGGAACCAGAAAACCAGAAGGTTTACATTCTAAGTTAATCATTCATTTTTTTCTTTTTTATATTTATTTATTTATTTATTTATTTATTTATTTATTTATTTATTTTGGTACTGGGGATTGAACCCAGGGGCATTCTACCTCTGAACTACACCTGCAGCCCTATTTTTTTGTTGTTGTTATTCTGAAACAGGGTTTTGCTAAGCTGCTGAGGGTCTCGCTAAGTTGCTGGGGCTAGCCTCAAACCTGTGATCCTCCTGTCTCAGTCTTCCAAGTACTGGGATTATAGACATGCACCACCACACCAGGATTAGATCGCTCACTTTTAGGCATCATGTCTCTGCGTGTGTCTGTGTGCACATGCACAGCCTGTTGTGTGCTAGATAGATTCATCTGTCATCCATTAATATGGATTTGCAAGGTACCTACTAAAATAAACATTGAAAAATGGTGACGGGCAGCTTGGCATCATTTAACCTTTTCAATGTCCTTCAATGTCTGCTGTTTCACCATATCCTTTCTAGGGGCAAACATTAGTATTCCCATTTTAAAGTTAAGACAACTGAGGATCAAAGAAATTAGGCAACTTTCTGAGCTTCCCAGAAATTAAATGACAGTGCATCCCAGTAAGATGGGGTAGATCATTGTTTTACTTTATTTTATTTTTCCCCTTTTCAGTTGTGTAGAGAGGGAGACTGAGGGCAAAGATTCCACGGCTTCCCCAAGCACACACAGGTGCCATCGGTGGCCGGACCAGGACTCGCACTAACAAAATCAGACACCTGGGTTACTGCTCATTCCTTCTAATGTCCACGCTGCCTGTCTTCTCTCCCTCATTTCTCCTCAGCTCCTTCCTCCCTCCTTCTTTTCTGATGGCTGCTCTGTCTGAAACAACCTCCCCTCCCCAGCTGCTCCACCTTTAGGGCGTAAATGAAATAACTTTCCAGGAAAAAAAAAATGTTGCCCTTTATTCTTGTTCCTGGGGAACCTCCTGTCTGCACCTGTTCACTCTCGCTTTTTCATCCATGCACCTTGAATCCCCATCGGAAGCTCCCCACCTGTCAGGCCCACGGAAGGAGGAACTGGACGGGAAGTCAGAATACGCAGAGCTCTGTCGGCTGACAACGGCCGTGTGTCCTTGTCAGATTTGTTTACTTATTTTGCTCTTATTTATACCTTGGCCTTTTTGCTAAAATTGACTTACAAAGTTGGCTTTTTTGCGAGTTAGTGATCATAGCTGCATCCCTGAGAACGCCAAGTGAGTGGACGGTGTGCTGCAAGGATGCAGTCTTGCCATTCGTTCATCCATTTGGATGAAGAGATCTGATTGCTGAAAACTGTCTACAAGCAGCAGTCCCGGCAGCCAGGGGAATGGTCCTTCAGTCCCAAAGGGGGGTGCGGGCAGCACGTCACGGGCTCTCCTGCAGAGAGTCCTCGCATCGTGCCTGGTCCCTTTGCAAGGGCAGTGGGGCCCAATGCAGTGACAGCAGCCCCTGCACTGTACCCCCACCCTGTGCACACTCTTGCTTTCTGCTGCCATCATCCTGAGCCCTTAGTGCAGACCCAGATTATCAGCACAAGACCCTGAGTGCCCTGCCTGTCTGCCTCCTCTGAGTCCTCTCCCGGGTGGCATAACCGAATGCCCTTGCAGCATCCTGTACCCTCCGTAAGCTGAAAATATAGTGGGTCAAAAATACATTCAATGCCCCTAACCTACCGATGGTCACGGCTTAGCAGCCCAGCACCCTGCAGAGCCTCAGCCGCTTCCCCTGGCAACTGCGGGTCTGACCCCAAGCTACAGCTCACCTCAGCCGCCCCGCCTTGGGAGGAAGGATTGCACCATGTATCACTAGCACAGGAAAAGATCTAAGTTGAACATCTGAAGTGTGGTTTCTACTGAATGCATATCACTTTCACACCATCAGAGTCCTCATAAAGTTGAGAACAGTTCCGTAGCTCCCAGATACTCGGGGCAAAAATCGTGCATTCGGATCTAATATTCAATTTTTTTTCACATGAAAATAGTCCTGATAGGCTCAGAGGTTGAGGTTGTGGCAAGCTTCCAGGGACAGCTGCCATGTGTCCCCCTTAGCTGGAGCTATGTCCTGGCTGTAGTAAAGGTTGGCCTCTGAAGCGCTAGGTGCAGGCACCCCAGTGAGCGCCCCCTGCTGGCTCCCAGCAGCTCCTTTTCATCTGCCTCTAAGTAGGTTTCCAGTGGTTGTTTAAAGACAGGTCTTGCTACAAGGGCAGTTGTTGGGTGAGGAAGCAGACATCTGCAGGCTCAACAGGAGGCAGAAGTGAGATGGTGGAAGAGGGAAGACAATAGAGACAGCTCTTCATAGTCCACATCTTAAGTCTGTTGATATGAACAAATAGCCCAGCGATGCGATCCCTTTTTCTTTAGAAACATTTTTTATTGGTGCACTGTAATTATACGTAATATTGGGATTCATAGTGAGATATTCATATATGCACGTAGCATAAGGTGATCTGTTTCCTTCCCCATCTGTCCTCTTTCTGCCCCCTCCTCTATCCCCAGCTTCTTCCACTATTCTACTGGTCTCTCCTGTTTTCATAAGGTTATCTTCCTTCCTTCCTTTCTTCCTTCCTTCCTTCCTTCCTTCCTACCTTCCTTCCTTCCTTCCTTCCTTCCTTCCTTCCTTCCTCTTTCTTTCTTTCTTTCTTTCTTTCTTTCTTTCTTTCTTCTTTCTTTTCTCTCTAGCTTCCACATATGAGAGAGAACCTGTGACCCTTGACTTTCTGATTCTGGCTTATCTCCCTTAGCATGATGTTCTCCTATTCTCTCCATTTCCCCACAAATGACATAATTTTGTTTTCTTTATGGCTGAGTAAAATTTCATTGTGTATGTATACCACCACATTGTTTTTATCCATTCATCTGTTGACAGACACCTAGTTTTGTTCCATAACTTGGCTATGCACATATCACTAGAGTAGGCTGACTTTAACTTTGGGAAAATAGTGGGGAGTGGTATAGGATAGCCAGGTCATACAGTGGTTCCATTCTTAGTCCTTTGGGGAACCTCCATATTGATCTCCCCTGTGGTTACGCTAGTTTACAATCCCACCAACAGTGTATAAGAGTGAGGATCTCTACTTGGTTAAGGAGATGGGAGTGAAAATCGTTCATGCAGCTTCCTTAAGGTGGCACACTAGTTAGCAACAGGGGGGACAGTACAACATGCAAGGTTTGTGAGTGTGTGCATGTGTGTGTGCATGAGTGAGTATATGTGTGCAAGACAGACAGAGACGTTTAGGTTCTCTTCAGTTTTAGCCGCGCCTCCTGCCCAATGCAGCAATGCCTTCGACAGCCTCCTTGGCAGAAGTTCGGGCACTCAGAAGCTTGTTCATTGCCTTGCAAGTTAGACTACAATGTTGCTGTCTGTGATGACCAAAGAAAAATGTCCATCATCAAGAAAATAGGAGATCATGTGGCATAGAGAAACAGAGCCCAGACTTCAAGAAATCAGTTCTAGGATTGAGGCTGCTGTTCCACTGTGTGTGTGACAGGGAAGAAGGGACTTACCATTGTGAGCACTCCAGTGTTTCGCTTGCATAGTAAAAATTTCCTCCATGAGCGGAGATTTGTAAAGCAGAACTTTCTGTGCTGATGGAAATGAGCACAAAGTCCTCACTGTCCCGTAGGGTGACCATGTGCCACACGTGGATATTGAAAACTTAAAATTTGACTAGTAAGAGTGGGGAACCGAATTGTTTTTAATTAATTTGAATTTATTTATTTATTTATTGCAGTACTAGGGATTGAACCCAGGGGCCTTCTACCTTCTGAACTACACTCCCCAGCTCTATTTTTTATTCTTTATTTTGAAACACTAAGTTGTGGAGGGCCTCACTAAGTAGCTGAGGCTGGCCGTGAACCTGCGATCCTCCTGTCTCAGCCTCCCAAGTACTGGGATTACAAGCATGCGCCACCAGGCCCGACATAATTAATTTGAATTTAAATGTGAGTAGCCACATGGGCACATGACTACCCTATTGGCCAGTGAAGATCTAGAAGCGACAAGTTCATGTTTTTATTTGTTCTTCGTGATGACTTTCTGACTTAGGTGATACAGAAAGTCTTTTCTGGTTTTATTGATGGGGAACCTGAGGCTCAGGGGAGGTCTCCGAGCTCTCCCAGTGTCACCTCCCGCCATTAGCTGGGAGGTAGAGGTAGCCTCCCATCCAGCCCAGCAGTACACACACAAGCCCTCAGGCCAGTCAGTCACCACCTGAGCTGAGAACGTGCTTTGTGCAATGAGCCAGAGCCACTGACAAGGTGTTATTTGCTGTGTCAGGGCTGAGGCATCCTGTCTAACCCATTTCCCATCTCCCATGGGAGAGGGCCGGGTGGGAAGGGCTCAGTGCACTCAGTCGCTTCCACGCAGCCTCACGTAGCAGTGCAAGGAAGAGCCCGAGAGCTGTGCTGGACTCCGCTTTATATCAGCCTGAATCTCCCTCTCCCCAGATCAAACGTATTCTTGAAATCCTTTCAGTACAATGGATTTTGTCCTTAAAAGATACCAGTATTTTTAGGGGTGGGAAAGGCATATTATGGGTTGATTCATGTCCCCCAAATTCATATGTTGAAGACCTAACCCCTGGCACCTCAGAATGTGATTATATTTAGAGACAGGGCCTTTAAAGAAGCCATTAATTTAAAATGAGGTATGGTTTTGGCCTGTTGATGTGTGCATGTATGTGTATGTGTGTGCTTCTAGAGAATGAACCCAGGAGATTTTGACCTCCGAGCTACACTCCCAGCCCTTTTAGTTTTTATTTTGGAACAGGGTCTCAGCGCTAGCCCTGAACCTACCATCTTCTCTCTCGGCCTCCCAAGTACTAGTAGTATTACAGGCATGCACCACCGCACCCAGCTTTAAAATGAGGTTTTAGAGTGATCCCTAACGCAGTATAACTGGTGTTTTTGTGAAAAGTAGAAATTTGGACAGAACTGTACAAAGAAAAAAGGCATGTGAAGACACAGTGATAAGACATCATTTCTAAGCCAAGGAGAGAGGCCTGGGAAGGAACGTTGATCTCAGGCTTCCAGCCTCTAGAATATGAGATGATAAATTTCTGTCGTTTAAGAAGCCACCCAGTCTGTGGTTCTTTGCTATGGAGACCTAAGCAAACTAATACAGCATGTATTTGTTAAATTTTTCCAGAGATTTTCAGAGCACCCAAAATTTAATTGACCAGAGAACAAAATCATAACAATACCAAAGCCAACAGCAACAATGATAACAATAAATGAAAACACTGTAGCTTTGTACAAGTTAAATGCCTCTTTCCCATACTGGGGACTGAGCCCAGGGGCATTCTACCTCTGAGCTACACCCCCAGCCCTATTTTTTATTCTTTATTTTGAAACTAAGTTGCAGAGGACCTCACTAAGTAGCTGAGGCTGGCCATGAACCTGAGATCCTCCTGTCTCAGCCTCCTAAGTACTGGGATTACAAGCATGTGCCACCACGCCCAGCTTTCCCATACATTTTCACAATGTTATTGTGAGGATTGATCATTATCCCCATTTCAAAGATGAACAACTGAAACCTCAGTTTGTTCAAGTTCACAAAGGCTACCATCATTAAAGCCAGGTTACAAACACTAGGTCCCAGGCTTTCCAGTCCTGGGCAAATTCCATGCCACCAACTCATCATATTATCTGCTTTTCACCAAAGCTACCTTTGATTGGGGCAACCATGCATCCCAGTTTTCCAAAGACAGCTCTGGGTCACATGGTCCCTCAGAGTAATTATTAATACTGCCTCCTTTCATTCCCAAAAGCATCTGGATTTATACAAATTATTGCATGGTCACCCCACCTATCAACCACATTTCATAGGAAGAGTTCTCCCCAGATGGTTACACATCCTCACGAGAGCTCAGCAGCTGTCACCATGGTAAGGAGCCGTCTACCTGCTGTTGGCATTCTCACGGGCACACCAGGGTTGCAAACACAGCACAGACCACAGGCTTCTGGAAGGGCTCAGTTGAGGAGATCAATCAAGGGCTCGGTTGAGGAGACCAGGGCCTGAGCTCCATGCAGCCACTGGCTTGCAGTGAGAGCTAAGGTAAAACCCAGCTAATTAATTAGCTAAATAACCTGAGCTCTTGCAGCTTTAATTCTCTGGTTAATTCAATAAGTGCTTAATGTGTTTAAGAGACCATGTAAGAGAGTAGGCAGTAACAGAGGAATGATGCACATGTTCCAAGAGCTGGGAGTCCTTTGGAGAGGTAGGACATACGTGTCATTCTGACGTCTTGCCACAAAGCATCTTAAATATGTATTAGGTAATCTGTTTCTATCACAAACAAGCCCCGTGAACATCAGTTGCTTACCACATAAGGACTTATTTTTCTGTTCCTACACAGTTTGCGGTGAGTACAGGATTTCTCCAGGGCAGATCCCCTCCACAGGGTGATGCAGGGATTCAGTTTTGCATCTTGTTGCTCCACTAACTGGAGCAGGTCTCTGAGGCTAGGGAAGAGAACTGGTAGCATATGACACACCCCCTTTTGCTGACACCCCATGGTCCAGAACTAGTTGCATGGCCCTACCTGAGGCTGGGAAGGACGGGGAAGTACGTGGATCTTCAACCAGCAACAAATGTCTCCTCTGAGAGCATGTGCTATGCTATGTGCATATATGAATGCATCGCTTTGAATCTCACGACAATGCACAATTATATTACACCGATAAAATTCTAAAAGAAGGAAAACTTGCTTACAGACGAGAAACACACAGAGACTCTGAGTATGATGCAAAGATATCCATTTGCTGTCCCTTGCCTCCTTGGCGGCCTGTGTCATCTGCCTCTAGTGGCCCTGGGAGGCCCTGCTGCCTCTGGCAGCACCTGTGTGGGCAAAGCCATACTGCTGTCACTCCTGACCCCAGCCAGGAGCACCGTTTCTCTTCTCAGAGTGGGAGCCCGCCTAGAGTCCAGATAATGAGAGGCAGCAAGGATCAACCCTGGAGAGGTGTCCGTTTGATGATTGCTCCACTCTGAAAGACTGGGAAGGCCTGAATGAGGTCCCCTACAAAAGCTGCGGTGGGAAGGACAAAGAGGGTGAACAGCGACCACGCGACACCCCCACCTAAGAACCTCCAGCCTTCAAAACCCAGTCTCAATCAAGTGCTTCCACCTCCCAGCTGCGCTTCCTGCCCAAGCCCCAGACACACACCAAGTGCACAGCGGGGACCTGTCCCCATGCCTCCATAAGCTGTTGTCACCTCTGCCATGCCCCACCCAGGGCTATGTGGGCCCCACAGTGTGTCATCTTTAGGTGTCATCTGCTAGTACCATGTTCCTAGGACGGCCATAACAAATTACCACAAACGGGGTGCTTAAAACTACTGAAATGTATTCTCTCACAGTTTGAAGGCCAGAAGTCCAGAAGCCAGGTTGGCAGCAGGGCCATGCCCTCTCTCTCTCAACTTCTAGTGGTGGCTGACCATTCTCCAGTGTCCTTCACCTGCAAGGACATCACTTTGATCGTGGCCATAGGTGGCCATCTTTGCTCTGCGTGTCTGTCTTCACGGGGCATTCTCCTCTCTGTGTGGTCTGCCTTGGTGTGTCTCCTCTTCTTACCAAGACACCTGTCACATGGGTTAAAGGCCTGTCCTCACTCCAGGAAGAACTCAACTCACATCTTAATTGCACTGCAAAGACCCCATTTCCAAATGAGCTCACGTTCACGGGAACCCAAGGCTGGGACTCAGCATATCTTTTCAGCGAACAGAATCCAACCTTCGACCATGCTCAAGATGTCTTCCCAGGCACCTCTGAGCAAAATTTCTCCCTCCCACCTTTATGTTCTCGTGGATCATATACCCTATACCACACATATGCATTTGTTTCAGTGTGGAAGTTTGGGATTTGCACACCTCTCTTTCTCACTTTGAGACGCTCACTGTAGGGACAATGTGGTATGTACCCTTTGCATCTCTAGATATATCTCTGATGCTGTGAAGAGAAGCCTCAGCTAAAAGAAAGAGGGTTTTGGATGATACAGGCCTTGCTTTCAGTCCCAATATGCCATCTCCTAGCCATGGGACTTTACCCTATAAGATGCTCAAAGATGTTCAGTTTCTTCTCTTTAAGATGGAATAATAATCTAATCAAACCCACTTAAGTTGCAATGATAATTTATCGGATTACATAACTGGGAGGTTCTAGAATTAGCCTAGATCCAAAGGAAGCTATCCACAAGGACTTAAAGAATGTCAGTGGGTCTCTCTCTTGTCCTCTCTCCTTGCTCTGCTGTCCTTGGTGTTGGCCCTATTCTCAGTCTCTCTCCACATGAGGCAAAAATCACCAGCAGTATATAATATTTCACCTTCTAGAGAGGACATTATTCCAGAAGAGACAAAAGGTATGCGCTATCTTTGACAGAGTCCATCAAAATGCCTGACAGAAGGCCAGCCTTAGGGCTGGACAGGACCAATCAGTCACTGCTCTAGAAATGGAGGAATCTGATTGGCCAGGCTGGATCACCTGACCATTGCTTGCCCGGAGAGGCAGATCATGTGACTGAGGCCCCTACCAGTTGGGGAAGTTGCTGGTTACCACAGGGCAATCAAAATGAGCAATGTGTGCCCAGTACAGAAAGCTGAGAACCTGGGAAAACTAGGGAGCCTTCTAGAACTGCCAGAGCACTCAACTTTGCTCACCAAAGCTTTGTCAAAATAGCAAATAAAAAAGACTTTAGTTAAGTAGCACTGCCCCAGTTAGGAAACATGTCGCCCATCTAGAAACCAGATGGGAAGAAGCCTCACAGGATCGTCACCTCTCTTGAAAGGGGAAGTAACCAAAGGGCCATTACAATGTTCAATTACAATGGGAAAATCTCCAGATTTGGAGTCAAGTGACCCAAGTCCTTCCACCTGCTCCCCAACTAAGGAGCCATGGGAAGAGTCAAGGCCTTCCTCTCCCTGAGCCTCACTGTTTCCCCTGAAGACCACCCAGTCCAACTGCACGTTGCACCAAAGCTCCTTCCAGAGGGAACATCTCAGATCCTTGCTTGTCTTGATGTCTCAGTGACTTTCACTAATCTGAATGAAAAAGTCAAGTTGTGCTGCGAGAGGTCTTCCTGGGAAGGAAGCACGAAAGCTTCAGAAGGCCAAGTGGTGACAGATGTTTCCAGAAACCAATGTGTGACTGGGAGAGCTAGAAAGACAGCTGTGCCCCTGAGAAGCAGGAGAGCCTCTGAAGGTACTTGGAGTAATCATCACTGAAAATCCGGTGTTGCAGAGAGCAGTGCACGCCCAGTAAGCAGAACCCAGGCTGTGGGGTTGTTTTTGCTTTCCTTAGATCAGGCGTGGAGAGGTGGAGAACGTGCAGCTTGAGTAGCAGGGAAATGACAGGCAGCACAGTAAACAGAGCTAATTAACTGCAGCTCCACTCCCCAGATGACGGCGGGCTGAGAGCACACAGCAGGCTGGCCAGGAAGCAGTGGGGTCTCCACGTGTGCCCACTGACCCAGGCTAACCTGTGGGCTATCTCTCAAAGCGCCCACCAAGGGGTTTCCTCTTATATCTGAAGCTTCCTGTGGCCATTTTTTTTCAAGGAAAATATTCAGTCTTCCTTCCTTGGCATCCCCTCTCAGTGTCCCCTCTCTTCTCGGAGGCCTTCCCTGACTACTCTAGTGACATCTGTCAGTCTACTCTGAGCTCTGGTACCTTCAAAAAGCAAGCACAAGCCAGGCGTAGTGTCACAAACCTGTAATCCCAGTACTTGGGAGGCTGAGACAGGAGGATCACAGGTTCAAGGCCAGCTTCAGCAACTTAGTGAGACCCTCCAGAACTTAACAAGAATCTATTTCAAAATAAAGAATAAAAAATAGGGCTGGGGGTGTAGCCCGGGGGTGGAATGCCCCTGGGTTCAATCCCCAGTACCACAAAGAAAAAAAAAAAAAGCATGAGCCAGGCGTAGTGTCACAAACCTGTAATCCCAGTACTTGGGAGGCTGAGACAGGAGGATCACAGGTTCAAGGCCAGCTTCAGCAACTTAGTGAAACCCTCAGGAACTTAAAGAGAATCTGTTTCAAAATAAAAAAAAAAATTTAAAGAGGGCTGGGGTGTAGCTCAGAGGTAGAATTCCCCTGAGTTCAATCCCCAGTACCAAGAAAGAAGGAAAGGAAGGAAGAATGAATGAATCATGGCCAAGAAGAGGAACGGATGGCTAAGGGCAGAAGAGCTCTGGCAAGTTTGACAATCTGGACCCAACCACCTATGTGACCTTGAACAGATGACTTTGAACCACTGCGGGACTCATTTTCCTCTTTGGTAAATGGGAGCTCTGATTTGGACCTCACTGGTTATACTAAATACTTAATGGGAATTAATATCACCCTTCTTGGACTGAGAGACTGGCAGAGATGATGGTGATGTCCAGAGGTCAGATGGAGAGAAGCGGACAGATCCAGGAGACAATTTGGAGGTGCTATGATTTGGACTTGTTTTGTTCCCCAAAGATTCATGTGCTGGAAGTTTGGTCCCCAAATACATAGATACTTAGAGATGATGGATTGTTAAGAGGAGAGTCCTAGTGAAAGATGGTTAGGTCATAGGGCAGCACCATTGGAAGGGATTCGTGCTGCTGAGGTCTTGTGGAAGTAGATTCATTCACAAGGGCACAAGTGTTATAGAGCAACAAGCCTGGCCCCTCCTGCTCTTTCTTCCTCTGACCATGTGATCTCTCCGCCCACCCCCACCCCTCATCCTCCTGCTGTATGATGCTATCCACCATGTTGTAACACAGCCAGGAGGCCCCCACCAGACATCAGCACCATGCTGCTTGTATTTTCCAGCCACCAGAATTGTGAGCTGAATAAACCCCTTTTCTTTATGCATCACCCAGCCTCAGGCACTCTGGCATAGCAGCACAAAACAGCCTAAGACAGGAAGAGCAATCCCCCATATTGGTTGTGTACTGGTCTAGAGTAATGTGGTGGCCAAGGACAACTCCTGGGCTTCTGTACTAGACAAATGGGTCCAAGAAGGTGCCATGTACAGAAGCAAGGAAGCCTAGAGAGACAGCTTTAAAATAAAATTGCTTTTTGGATATTTTAAAGTTTAGATGCTTGCCAGGCATCCAATTAGAGATAGCAGTTGGCCACTCTATATAAAAGCTGCTCCTGCCTTCAGCTACCATTTAATACTGAAACTCAGTCTGAATCAGGTGATGTGTATATTGAGCCTTCTTTTTTTATTGCATTTATTGGCGCATTGTAGTTATACATTTTGGTGAGTGTCAGGGTATCAGAAGCATGCATGCACACATTGCTCATTTAGCCGTCCCTCAAATCCCACCCCATTCCCTCCCCCTTCCCTCCTTTCCATGTTCAGTATAGTTATCGACTCTGATAAGTTTGTTTACATACATCATGTGCATTAGTGTATTTCCCTCTTCCCCCCTCCTGTCTCCCTCAGTTAGGTCACCTTCTTTGCTCAACTAAAGTTTTCTCCTTCTTTGTCTGGAGTTCCTTCTAAGTCCCATTCTCCCTAGCTTCCACATATTAGAGAGAACATCTGACTCTTTGTGATTTACTAATCTCACTTAGCATAATGTTCTCCAGTGCCCTCCATTCCCCTGCAAATGTTGTAATTTTGTTCTTCTTTATGGCTGCATAAAATTCCATCGTGTACATATCCCATAGTTTTGTAATCCATTCACCAGTTGATGGGCATCTTGGCTGGTTCCAAAGTTTGGCAATTGTAAATTGTGCAGCTATAAACATAGATACACATGCATTAGTCTGGTAGTTTGGTTTCAGTTCTTTTGGGTAGATGCCTAGAAGTGGTATTGCTGGCTCATATGGTAGGTTGATTCCCATTCTTCTGAGGGTCCTCCACACTGTTTTCCAAAGTGGTTGCACTAATTTGCAATCCCACCAACAGTGTATTAGAGTTCTTGCTTCTCCACATCCTCGCCAGCACTTGTTGTTTGTGTTTTTAATGATTGCCATTCTAATTGAGACTTATATTAAGCCTCCTGTTCAAATAAAAAGATAGACTTCAGAGAATGATATGTTTGAGTCCTTGCTCCATTGTCCACTAGCTGTGTGACATGTGAGGGGTGATTGGGAAAATCTTTTTACCTGTTTGAGCTTCCCTAAAAAGTAGAAGTAAGTCCTACCCAGCTTGGTGGTGCACAACTGTAATCCCAGTACTTGGGAGGCTGAGAAAATAGGATCACAGGTTCAAGGCCAGCCTTGAAAACTTAGTGATAGCCTCAGCAACTTAACTGTTTTAAATTTGAGACCCTGTTTCAAAATTAAAAGGGCTGGGAATGCAGCACAGAGGTAGAAGGCCCCTGAATTCAATTCCTAACACCAAGAAAGTAGAAATAAGTCCTATGTCACAACATTGCTTTGAGAATGAAAGTAGATAGAAAACTTCCTAGTTGCCTGACACTACAGTTGAACTATTTTCCCTTTTGCTCCCTTCCCTTTCCTCCCTCTGTCTTCCAGTTACTTGGTGATAATATTAGACATGTGATTGAAGATCACTGAAACGATTACACATGTTAAATTTTTGCTTTACTCCAGGCCCTATCTATTGCATCTATCTATCTATCCACCTACCAATGTATTGATCTATCTACCAAGCATTGCCATCTTATTTTCAGACCACACAAAATGATCTGAAAAAATAAAAATGTAACTCCCTGTGATTGTGATCTTTCCTCCCTGCCATTTCATTTCCCTTCTCTTCATCCGAGCATCTGAGGCAAGGGCATTATCTTTTCTCCCACTTGTCTCTGGTTTCCAGGCTTCTGCTTACCCGGCACTGCCCGTTCCAGAACAGAACATAATTAAGTGACTTCCTGGGAAGGAGATGGAGTGCTCAGCCTTTGAGAGAGAGGATGCATGCGTACACCGGGCAGCTTGGAAACACTTTGCAATCAATATGCTCTGGGCAGGGGTCATCGGACTCTGCTTATATCCTGCAGAGCTCTTCAGGGGCTAACCTCATCCTGTTGACCCTAAGACATTAGGAGGAGCAGGAGGGAGATGGAAAGCAAAAAGAGAAGGTTCTCATTTTGCTAGGAGAGTGAATCAGACATCAGGAGGAGCAGGAGGGAGATGGAAGGCAAAAAGAGAAGGTCCTGGTTATGCTAGGAGAATGAACAAATGAATGAATGAATGGGAAGGATGTTCCAATTGTGTGAGTAGGGAATGCGAGTGAGGTAGGCTAAAGAAAAGAAAGGTGAGACTTTCCTCTTTCACTTACTATAATTAATTTATTAACTCCTGTTATGGTTAGATATAGAAAGTCCCCTGAAAAGCTCATGGATTAATAATGTTCAGAGTTGATGTAATTAAGTCATGAGGATTGTAATCTCATCCATGTGTAAATCCGTTGTGATGGGTTTACTAGGCGGTAACCTAGCCAGGAGAGATGTGGCTAGAGAAGGTGGGTCCCTGGGGATGTGGCCTTAGGGACTGTGCTTTTGTCCTTGAATCTCCTTGCTTGTTTACTCTCTTGCTTCAGTGTTCCATGACGTGAGAGCAGAGCCCTTGCTCTCCCCCTCTGTCTGCTTCCTGCTGCCATGTCCTGAGATTCACAGACCCTGGCCTCACATGGACTGAACCCGAGATCTCCAAAATCTATGAGCAAATACATCTTCCTGCCTCTAAGTTGTGTGGTCAGTTGTTTTGGATTATAGCAGTGAGAATGTTGACCCAGGCAGCTCCTCTCTTCCTGGAGTTCACAGCCTATTTGGAGAGACAGTGACTCCATAATTGCTGAGTCCATGGCACACAGCTCAGGGCTTGGTGTAGATGGAAATAACCCTGACCTTCTGGCTATGCAGACGCAAGTTGGATCCCAGTTCTGTGAGAGGATCTCATAGAGTGATCAGAGTGAGTCCAAGTGTAGACAGATGTGTGTCACAGCAGGCCCTTGACCATCGAGCACTGTATAAGGATGAAGTCGTTGGAAAGAGAGCAGCAGGCTCAGAGCAAAATGAATGACAGGCTGACTCACTCAGATTCGTGATATTTAAGCGGTGTCCACAGACTGAGGAATTTTCATAGGAAATAACCCCATTTCCCAGAGTGGGCGCATAGTAGGGCTATTCTCTGCTTATCGCCTAATTCTTCTCAACCTTTCACTCACACATGCTCCTCAGGCCTGCAGACGCTTAGCACCTGGGAGTCCCCACACCATGGAAGAATCCGGTTGGCTGGCAGCACAAGAAGCCCTGGGTGGGGACTAGGGAAAAGGCATTTTTCTTCTTCTCAAAGATTTATGAAATATCACTAAGGCTTTGGGGGGGAAAATGAGTCCCAGGGCCTCCCTAGTGGGGGCTGTCATTCTGTACATCTTGAGAGAGATGGTGGCTCTCTATGAAAGCCTTTCCCAGGGAGCAGCCCGCACAGTGACCACTGACCCAGTCCCCGCCATGCCATGAGCTCTGTAGTTTGGAAGAGGTTGCCTTGAAAATGCAAGGGCCCATGCGACTCTGGCCTGGGTGGTCCCCTCTGGGGAAATGTGCAAATTCCCCGAGGCTTGCTACAGTGCTGGGCCTTGTGCTGAGGTGGCCTGGGTGTGGGTGTCCCCTCCCATAGCCCTGGCACAGGCCAGGACCTCCTGGCCCTGCTAGATCTGGGCGCACTCCAGTTCCCAGGATGTGTAGACATCGGGCTGCACCCTGTTACTTGACTGTCAGATCGCCAGCACGTCTTGGAAAGGTGAGCTGCCTCCCGCCTCTCCCAAGCCAGGTCAGCTCTAATAAGAGCCACTCTGGGTTGAGCAAGGTCTTTCCTGCAGCCTGTGAGGGAGGCCAGTGTGGCTGTCCTTGCTCAACAGTGTGGAGACTGAAGCCAAGACCATACAGCCATTTCAGGGATCCAGTCACTGAGCCCAGCTCTGCCTGCCCCTGAAGCCCCAGGCCCCTGGAGCTTTTGCTCTCTTCTCCAAGCTCCATGCACCAGGTATCATCTAGGTATTGCCATGTCCTGGCTGGCAAACAAAAGATAAACAGGCCCTGCCTTTCAGAAACTTAGCATTCATTCCAAGAAGAGCAAATAATCTCACAAACAAATATTTGCAAATGACCAGAAGTTCAACAAGAACTTCTGAGAGAGCATCAATGTCCTCTGAGTTAGAATGGAACCTTGGGTTGAAATCTGAAGGACAATTGGAAAAGTAAGCAGAGAAAAAAACAAACAAACTTCTCATGGATGGGAACCACCTGGAGAAAGAGAGGGAAGAGCCATGCTGACCCGAGTTAGGGAGGGAGTTGGGGTAAGCCCTCAAAGGATAGCAAAGTCCAGACTGTGCAGGTCCCTATGGTCTTGGTCCCAAGCCCAAGGAAAGTACATGAAAAGTTTGCAGACATGGGATCAACATAAACAGATGCATGGTTTGAAAAGCTTTTGTAGGCAACTTTCTAGAAAGATAGTGGAGGGGGCTTGTAGGGGACACGGAGCCTGCCAGTGAGAGGCTGGTACCCAAGCTAGAGATGGCGGTCTGCTTAAATCCATCTCTTAGCCAGGCATGGCGGCTCACACTTGCAATCTCAGTACTTGGGAGGCTGAGACAGGAGGATCACAGGTTCACAGCCAGCACCTGAGATCTGCATTATTGTGCAAGTGACTTATGGAAGTAATGCTTCCAGAAGAACCCGGAAGGAAAGGGGGGAAGACAGGAGAGGGAAGGAGATCACAGAGATCACAGAGAGGTCTGGCCTGGGCCTCGCTCTACAGAGAGCCCTGGTGCACCAGCCGTATCAGAGGCTGTGCAACCCAGAGGCGAGGGGCTCAGTCAGTACATGCTCAGGATGCCCCTGAAGGTACCAATGGGGACCCAAGCTCTCTGGCCCACCAGTGCAGGTAGTCGCTGCCAGTCAAAGGTGGTCCTCCCACAAAGGATGAAATAGAAGCTGTCAGCCATTCCCCCACCCCAACAGCACAGGGGACACTTGCTGGCCTTATAAAGATGTTGGCAATATCTACTACCTCCCAATCAAAGCCCCAAGGGGCAATATTGTCTGAATGAATGAATGAATCGGGCCCAACACAACACTATATGTTATGAAATAGAAAATCATATTGAAGTTATTAGCTAGGTAACTTCTCAGAAGCTTCCATGGTTAACGATTTTAAAAAGTGTAATTTCCTCCAAAAGCCAGACAGAGGGAGAAAAGGGCAAGGTTAGGCGGGATGGGTTCTTGTTTTTCCCAGGCTCTGGAGTCCGGGAAACATGGCCACTCTCCGGTGCTTGCACAGGGCCAGGCTTCCTCTTCGGCACAAAGGAAGTGCTTGTGTTCCGAGGCCTCGGACTGCTTCCAGCTGCCCTGTCCTGCGGCTGGTCCTGGCCCTGGTATGAGGTCTCTGTAGAAGTCACAGTTTTTATCTGTAAAATGAACCCATGGTCTGTGGACATCGCCTTCCTGCAAAAGCTTACACCCTTCAGACAGGAAGGAAAAGCTGCCCTGGACATGCCTGGGAGTCCTCTGCTGACGTAGCAGTAGGTTGGGTGGATTATACAGAGCAGGGGGAAGCACGCATCCAGAGCCGGGCTCTAGTGCTACTTCTATGGAAGACAGGTGGTACAGAAACCCTCCCAGCCTGGCATATGGGGAAACTGAGGCAGGGAGCTGTTAAGCTGCCTGCTCAAAGAACACACAGGCTTTGAGTGTCAGGACCCAGAGTAAAGCCCAGATGTGGTATTGCATGACACAGCAGCATTCAAGCATATACCTGCAACTATGAATTTGGGTAATTGTTAAAACATGTCAGAATAGCCATATTATAAATTGTCATGCAGCAATCAAGTATAATTTCATGGAGGTATAGTTCTTCATGCACGTATTTTTTACCAAAAATATGATCATTTATCTGTGAGTGTGTTATAAACCAGAACGCGTCAACATTTGTATTGCATGATCTTTATTCCCCTGCTTTTCCCTGTACCTATTTCCTCAATTTTCTCCTATGTCCAAGAATTGATTTTTATAGTAAAAAAAATGTTCTATAAATATGAACCTCAAAACTAATTTGAAAAAAAAAAGAAAAGAGGAAAGATAGGAGGAGGGAGCTGACTTTCTCCAGTTATCTCAGGAGGAAAGAAAGGGCTCTGTGTGAATAAATCAAAGGGCATCAAGAGAATCAGTGGAGATGGGGGTGGGCTGGTGCAGATCAAGGAAATCAAAACAAGAAGAAGGAGAGAATGATTGAAAACAAAGAGTGAGGCAGGACCTGTCTGTCCAAAGTCTGAGCCTCTTACAGATAAAAAATGATCAGATCATTGTCCTCAGAGAAACCCTTGTCTGACAGAGGCAGAAATGGAGACCCACACTCTGAGGTGATGTCCCCAGGGTGCAGGGAACGAGGCAGAGCTGGCCCCAGATGACTGGTCACTGCACAGTGGAAAGGGAATGAGCTCTGCCGCAGGAAGACCTGGGTCTGAAGCCAGCGCCACCACTGACCAGTCGGAAAGGAGGGGCAGGTCCAGGAACCAGCGTCTGGAGCCAGAAGATGACTATGAGCATCCCCACGCCCCATGCCTCCAGGAAGGTTAAATTAGCAGAGCACTGTAATCCCAGTACTTGGGAGGCCAAGACAGGAGGATCACAGGTTCGAAGCCAGTCTTGGCAACGAAGCAAGACTCTCAGCAACCTAGAGAGACCCTGTTTTAAAGTAAAAATAAATAAATAAAATAAAATAGGGCTGGGGGTATAGCTCAAAGGTAGAATGTCCCTGGATTCAATTCCCAGTACCGCAATAAATAAGTAAATAAATAAATAAATAAATAAGTAAAAAATAAATACAGCTGAAATGAATGTGCCTGATACAGGGCTGGGCACAGCGCTGGCTTCCTGTCCTCGTCTTGAGAGGGCCCCTTCTTCTCCAATGAGAGCCCTCACCTCTGCATGGAAGTCTGAACCACAGAGGGCCTGAGATAGAATCAGTAGAGGAGGAAGTTTGGTTTCAGCACCCTCTCTGTGTCTCTGCCTGTAGATATCTCAGTGTATGTCTCTCTTCTTCTCTTCTATACAAGCACACGCGCACACACACACACACACTCACACGCACACACACGTGCGAGCGCACACACACTCACCTTCACCCTTAGTACAATATTGTCTATCATTCCTCACCTTTAGAGTTCATGAATGATCTCTCCGGGTCTAAATGGAGCAGACCTTTGGCAGGGTGGAGAGGAGCCCAGAAAAGCCCAGTTCACAAAGAGTGAAAAGTCGGATGTCAGCCTTAATATGTGGAAGCTAGAGAGGAGGAGACTTAGAAAGGATGCCAAACAAAGAAGGGGAGAGCTTTAGATAAACAAAGAAGATGACCTATCTGAGGGAGTTGGGAGGGGGGTGGAGGGTAACACACTAAAGCGCAGGAAGTATACATCCAAACTTATAAAACTCAAATCACTGTGCAAAGCACTAAAGGGAGGGAACGGGGAGGGAACGGGGTGGGATTTGAGGGAGGGCAAATCGGGCAATGTGTGCATGTATGACTCTTATAGCCTAACACCTATTAAATGTATAATTACAATGCACCAATAAAAAAAAAAGAAAAAAGAAAAGCCCAGCTCAGTGTAAAAGCAGTATCACCGATTGTTGGGGTACCCTCACCCCTCACAGTGGTGGCAGGCTTCCATGCTTGCCTCCATCTCTCCCTTCCTACCCCGAAGGACACCTCCCTCTGCAGAGGGACAACCGCCCGGCTCACCACCACAGCCTGTCACACATCGCCAGGCCTGGCTGATTGGTCTCTTAAAAGTCTTGGGTAGTCTTTCAGCTCCATAGGAAGAAGAAAGACATCTCGGAGCTGCAGGGCGGCGCTGCTCTGTTCTGGGTGTGCCTGGGGCATTGGGGATGAAAGACACATTCACATTCACTATATCCTGATGATTATTAATCTGCTGTCCTATAAATCTAATGTCCTTTGTTCTTGGAGACTACCAAGAAAGACATCGCAGACTCGTGGCCCTGTAATGAAGTGTAGTGAACTAGACCCGAAGAAACTTGAGTCCAGCCTTTTCAAGGATAGTGAAGCAGATACTGGTTTTACACCTGATTTATACACAAGGAACCTGGGCTTAGAAATGTGCGCTGACACTGCCTAAGTCCATATGACAGTGGCACTGGGGGCTGACGGTTGAATCCAGGCAGTCGCACATCATAATTACTCTGACCACCACATTATATTACCAAACGGCACCAAGGAGTCACTCAACAGATATTTGTTTAAAGAGGAATAAGGGGCCAGACATGGTGGCGCACACTTGTAATCCCAGTACTTGGGAGGCTGAGACAGGAGGATCACAGGTTCATGGCCAGCCTCAGAAATTTAGCAAGGTCCTCTGTAACTTAGTGAGACCCTGTTTCCAAATAAAAACTAAAATAAGGCTCAGAGATAGAATGCCCAGTGTTCAATCCCCAGTACCAGAGAGAGAAGGAGAGAGAAAGAGACAGAGAGAGGCAGAAACAAAGCTTTCTTAAAGGAACATTCCCTGAGAGAGCTGCTTCTCTGATTTGGCATACTCTGAAACCTGGCGCTGATGATCTGTTAACACCCTCAACCCTAAAAACCCATCAAAGGATTTCTGAAGTCAGGAGCTCTTAAAGCCAAACAATGAGTTCATACAGTAAAGGGGGACCCATTCTCTGGAATTAGAACTGTGTATAATATGGATTTTCTTGTAAATGCTTTAACAGCTTTATTGAGGTATAATTTACTGCTGCAGGCTGAATGTTTGTGCCCCCCAAAATCCCTAAGTTGAAGCAATGTCTTAGTTCATTAGTACTGCTCTAACAAAATACCTGGCACTGGGTAGTTTATAAGGAAGAGAAGCCAGGCGTGGTGGCGCACGCTTGTAATCCCCATACTTGGGAGACTGAGTCCTGAGGATCCGGGTTCGTGGCCAGCCTCAGCTACTTAGTGAGGCCTCCGCAACTTAGTGAGACCCTGTTTCCAAATAAAGAATAAAAAAAATAGGGCTGGGGGTGTAGCCCAGAGGTAGAATGCCCCGGGGTTCAATTCCCAGTACCACAAAAAAATAAGGAAGGGAAATTTCTTTCCCAGGGTTCTAGAGGCTGGGAAGCCCACGAGCAAGGGGCTTCAGGTACGGTGTCTGATGAAGGTCCAGTCTCTACTTCCAAGATGGCACCTTGAGCACCCTGTCCTTACAGGAGAAAGGGACAGAAGGGTAAAGACACACACTAGTTCCCTCCTGCCCTTTTACCAGGGGTAATCCATTCATGAAAGCAAAGCCCTTACGACCTAATCCTGAGGCCAGAGGGCCTCTTTCTTTATCATGGGGATTGAGTGTCTAGTGCATTCTGGAGGGGACACAAACATTCCAACCACAGCCCCAAGGAATCCCCAGTGTGCTCACTTTGCCATTTGGAGGTGTGGCCTTTAGGAGGTAATTGGGTTTGTCTGAGGTGATGGGGATGGAGCCTCCCGGGGGGGACTGGTACCCGTATAAGGGGAGATGAAGGGACCACAGTGCTCTCTCCCCACCATGTGTGTATAGAGCAAGAAACCAGCTGTCAAACAGGAAGTGGGCCCTGACTATAAACCTGAACATCCTAGAACCCCAAACTTGGACTTGCAGACTCTAGAACTGTAAGAAGTAAATATTAAGAAGAAGTAAATATTAAGTCATATGCCCTATGGTATTATTTGTGTATGTGGTACTGGGGATTGAACCCAGGGGGCATTCTACCTCCAAGCTACACCCCCAGCCCTATATATGTTTTTGCTTTGAAACAGGGTCTTGCTAGGTTGCTGAGCTGAGAGTCTTGCTACATATGTTGCTGGGGCTGTCCTCAAACCTGCAATTCTCCTATCTCAATACAATAACCCAAGCCAACTAAGACATTTACATAATAAAAACATATTGAATTATACACTTAAAATGGGTGGATTCGGCAGGGGGCATGCCTATAATCTCAGGATTTGGGAGGCTGAGATAGGTGTATCATGGGTTTGAGGCCAGACTCAGCAATGTGGCAGGGCCCTTAGCAATTTAGGGAAACCATGATTCAAAAGTATAAATAAATAAATAAATAAATAAATAGGGCTGGGGGTGTAGTTCAGAGGTAGAATGCCCCTGGATACAATCCCTAGTACCAAAATAAATAAATAAATAAACATATATATTTATATATATAATTTATTTATAAATATATATAATTTATTTATAAATATATATTTATATATAAATATATTTATATATAATTTATTTATAAATATATATAATTATATAAATATTTATATATAAATATATAAATATATATAATTTATATATAAATATATAAATATATAATTTATATATAAATATATATTTATATTAATTACATATAAATATATTTATATATAATTTATTTATAAATATATAAAT
>PVJS01000992.1:0-108412 GCA_004027185.1 Glis glis
CTCAGTCCATCTCCATACTGCTCCATCAACCTCAGTCCACCTCCACACTGCCCGTCACCCTCAGTCCATCTCCATACTGCTCCACCAACCTCAGTCCACCTCCACACTGCCCATCATCCCAGTCCATCTCCACACTGTCCTATCTTTTTGCAAACATGCACATCCTCATGCCAGACCCCTGTTTAAAAATCTTTACTGGGAATTTGAGAGAGAGGGTGTTTAATGAATAAGGTGATGCGCTTGAGCAGATGGTAACTTTTAACCCCTGGCCATTCTCAGCTTTGGAGTCCATTGACTAACAAGGCCATGGATGCTGGGACTGCTCAGCTCTTCCCATGATGGAGAGGAAACTTGAGCACTGTGGTCTTCTGCAGAGTGTTTCTTTGACTCTTGACATAAAGACTTCTCACAAATACGGAGAAGACGCCAGAGACTGAGTGTCCTCCTAGAACATGCCAATGAACTACCACGCGTGCTCAGAGAAAAAACAAATACTAAAAAAAGAAGGCACAAAGGAGGACAGTTTGAATTCTGTCTGATTGAATTCTGCCTTATGCAAAACCCACTGAGATTCATCACAATACTTATGGAATAGGTCACTATAGCACCAGAACTGAACATTTCTCAGAAGACCCTGTTGTCCACAGACCTTCTCCCTGACTTTGCTCAAGGAGTTCTGTAGGTCCTGATGTTTCTGTCCTACTTTGACAGTGGGCATAGCTTGAATGCTAACTCTTCTTTCTACTGGCCCCTGAGGCTACCATGCTGAATTAATTTCCTCATGCTTTTTATTTTATAACATAACGTATCCTTTCTTTAAAGCTTTGTCACCTTATATAATAGTTGTAAATCTCCCTCCTTTGTGGAAGTTTGTTTCTTAAGAGCAAGAACAATCTCTTATTCACCCACAGAATCTAGCATAGGACTTTGCACAAAACCAGTGGTGAATATATTCATGCAGAATTAAAACAAACATCAGAAACTTATGCTAAAAATAGTTAGAAGCCATAAATCTATGAAGTGTGGTTGATTTTACCCTGAGATAGCTCTTCTAATGGCTATGGACCCAATCTGGAAAATTACATGAAAAAATTTTACAACAAAAAAGTTATAAACAAAAATGGTATTAATGTGTTTAGAGAAGCACTTTCTTTATTTATACCTAAGATTTTGCTTTATAACTGCTGGATTTTAATCAGAGTTCGTAGATAGTGAGTGTGAATAAGACCCAAAGTCTTCTGAATCAGTTTTTGCTTGGTAATACCTTATAAAACTCTTTTTTAATGAAATGTAGAACTATGTATTTACTCTCCTAAGGCCCTGAGGCATTGGAGGAAAAGAATTTTTGAAACTTCTAGAAAAATCTGTATTTGAACAGCTGTCATGGGGGAAAAGGTGCAAATTTATCCCATATATTGCTGATGGCACTGTTTGAATCAATAAATAGAAGTTATAAGGAGGAAGATTTCACCTGAATATAAAGAAAAGATTTCTCTGTGTAATGAGGGCCAACAATGATCAGCACTATTTTTTAAAAGGCTGCTTGTTCAGCTATTAATGATGCTGTAAAAAGAAGACCTGTTTCTTGGGGCAGATTATATCAAAAGAGGTGACTCAAACTCTCAGGTTTTTATAATCTCATTAATGCTTTCCATTTTGCAAACAATCTCATTTTGTACCTAGACTTAATCCTGCCCACTTGGCTTAACCTGTTAATTCATGTCTGTGCTTGAGGGTGGCTTCTCTTTATTAAATAAGTGTGTGTGCTTATTGTATTTAGATCTATTATAGAGGAAGAGACAAGCCTCCTGGGTAAACATGGGCTTTGTAAACAAAATAACATTTGATTCATGTCTCATCTCAGCTCTCAGAAACAACGGTCTAAGGAGCTCCTTCCTGTTAGTATCTCTTAGCTCTCCCCATGAGGGTGAGATAGCCAGGCCTTCATATGCTCTCATTCAGTTTTCCTTGATTCAGGCAAATCTCATGAAAAACTATACAGAGGGTAGAGTTTAAAGTCGTCACGGTTACATGCCAAGAAACTTTTATGCATGCTCCAAAAAAATAAAACAATAAAAGAAAGAACAGAAAGATCAGTCACCAGAGAAGAACATACCGGAATTTCCACTCTAGCTGTTTGGAAGGAGACTGGATTCCATAGAAAAACAAACGGTGCAGGGGGAAAACAATGGTTGAATTAATCTCAGACACATGTCTAGAGTTCATAAGAGATGAGCAGAGGAGAGCTTTGAAAGGCCGTATGGATAGATAACCAAGACAGTTCACACCGTTAGAAGCAGTTATCTGTGATGGATTCCCAGTTGTATTCCCACTTACCCACAATGGTGGACCCAGGGACAGCACAAAACGATCTCATGTCACAGGTCATAAAAAGACAAATTTGCTTCAAAATTTAATTCTCACACCCATCAGATTTCCTTATATTCAAATATTTTCCTATCTTTCCTTCACCCAAACTCCAGAGAAGCTGATACCAAACAAAAATATAAAGGGTAGACAGTAAGTAGGAAAATCCAGGATAGATCTCTAGATATTTATTGAGGGTCTTTTATATCCAAAAAATCATCAGATAAAAGAAGCATAAACATATTTTCCCACCTTAAGGGACTAGCTATTTTCTTTGGGGAAAAAAACAACACAAATGTGGGAAATCAAATAAATTAATCCTGTAAGATCAGGTACCAAACGCGTGAACACTGACGAATGGAGCATTGACAATTTCAGAAAATAAAGCACTGAGGCTGGGTGTGGTGCCGCACGCCTGTCATCCCAGTACGTGGGAGGCTGAGACAGGAGGATCACAGGTTCGCAGCCAGCCTCAGCAACTTAGTGAGGCCCTCTGCAACTTAGTGAGACTCTGTTTCAAAATGAAAAAAAATAGGGCTGGGGTGTAACTCAGGATTAGAATGTCCCTGGGTTCAATCCCCAGTGACACACACGAAAAAAGAAAGCACTGATGTTTGTATTGGGGGAAGGATTCATGAAAACAACTGGACTTGAACTAAACTAAAGGATAATAAGAAAAAAAAACATTAGCTACATAAGAAAAAAGAAAGGTTTATATTGATGCTATGTTCCTTTAACCTAGCTAAAAAGGAACTACTGGATTCACACACACACACACACACACACACACACACACACACATATACACACACACAATCATCCAATATGGAGTTTAATAGGAGAGAAAATTAAGTATGGTTCTTTTCACATAGCATGGGATGGAGGAGTGACTAAGTTGGTGTATTCACAAAGGATCTGAAAAGTTTTCACCAAACAGTTAACAATGTGCTCTTTCTGGCTGGTATGATTTTTATTTTATTTTATCCTTTTCTGTAATGTTTGAATTATTTTTACAATGGCAATATGTCATTTTTTTATAATCCAAAATGAAAGCCATTTTCACTTCTAGCTATTTTTTTAAAAAAATATAGGTCTTAAAGAATCCATTGTTAGATAGTGCCATGGTTTGATTAAAAGTGCTGCACTGAGTCATGGAGTTAACTTAATGAAGTCCAAGTACATCAACGATTCTCTCCTTTTTCTCTTCAACACATCACACACACACACACACACACACACACACACACACACACGTCACTCTTCTGAATGCCTTTTAATAAATTTAAAGGATTTAAGGAATAGATGAACAACATCAAACATATTCCTTCTCCTGCCTCCATCAAATTAAAATGCTTCAAAGAAGTGAACAGCTAGATCAGAATACTGTGGATTTTTGTTTTTTCTTTTGCTTTTTTGTTTGTTTGTTTGTTGTTTTTAGTAGTGGAGGTTGAATCCAGAGGCATTCTGCCTCCAAGCTATACCCCCAGCCCTTTTTCTTTTTTATTTTGAGAGAGGGTCTCACTAAGTTGCTGAGGCTCACCTTGAACCTGCAATCCTCCTGTCTCCGCCTTCCAAGTGCTGGGATTACAGGCATTATTGTCATCACACCCAGCTATATTGTGGTATTTTTAACAAAGGAAATGATTTGCTCTCTGAGATGGTCTGAATCCCTTGTCTCTCTGGGATTTCTAGAAGGGAAAGAAGAATACAATAGTTATAAATCATATTCCATCCAGAGTTTTAATAATTAAATCAGATTTATGAATATATCAGTTATGTTTAAATCCATGAATTATAAATTATTTTTTTTTAAATACAGATTATGGGAACAGAGGAAGGCAGCATGTTCAGGTTGCTCCAAGACTTGGAACTCAACCAGCGGGAAGACTGCTTCTTGGCAGGAGAAGAAAAGCAATCAGAACTCAAGAGAAAAAAGTCAAAATGTAGGTGAATCAGAAGCCGCTCAAAGAGCAAAGAGCTCCACACATCTCCTCTGGTGAGTGGAGAACAGAGGAGGGAGCCATTTTGGTGAGCTCACATGGGAGCTAGCGCCTGCTGGAGCCCTGCGGCTCTCAGCGACCTCAAGCTAAATATTGCTGGGCCAGTGACTGCAGAAAACCAACACAACAAAAGCTTGAATACATTAAGACCGGAAAGCTCCAGACCACCCAGCCAAACCACCCAGGGAACTCATGTGGCTACAGCTGAACTCTCTGAGACCGAGAAACTACAGATCCTTCCTCCGGGGAGGAAGTAGCTACAAGTGGGCGAGTCAAGACTGTGAGTTTACAAGCTGTCCCAGTGGAAGCCTGTACGGCTTCAGGGACTCACATGACAACAAACAAACTCATGGGGTCTGTGAGTTTCCAAACCATCCCTGCGGAAGTAGGGGCAGGGGCTATAGTTGGACACAGTGGAAACATGAATTATCAGGCGGTCCCTAGGGACACTCGGAGGGCAGGGCCTAGAGTCAGCAGTTCACCCTGCCCCTGTGGGGTCTCCAGTGACCACCAGCAGGATTGTCAGCAGTGGTATCTTTGGGGCAAAATAACTCAGCCAACTGTGCTGCAGGCTCAGAAGGCTATAAACCCTCACCTGGTGGAGTTTGGATCAAGAGTACCTAGGCCAGTGGCTGGCAAGGTCTCACATGACTGCCGCCCCCAGAATAGCAATGGTGTCCCTGAGGCTAAATAACTCAGCCACCCATGCCCCAGGCTTGGAATGGTACAATCTCTCCCAGGGTAGGGTTTGGGCCCTGCAAGCAAGGAGGGAAGGGGCCTTCAGGGTTTGACATGATCAGAGCTGGCAGAGTAGCAGCAGTGTCCTTGGAGCAATTTAACTCAGATAACCATGCCACAGACTGGGAACCCGACAATCTCTCAGCCAGCAGAATTTGTGCCTGGTGATCATGGAGGCCAGTAGCTGACAGGGTTTCAGGTAATCACAAGCAGAGCAACGGTGGTTTCTCTAGGGCATTAAAACTCAGCCAGCCAGGCCGCAGGCTCAGGATGTCATAATCTCTGGCTCTGCTGAGTTTGGGCCCAGACAGCATAGATGCCTTCAGTCAGAGACTGCTGCTTGCCTGCACTGGCTAAGTACTATATTCTGTTAAAGAGGTTCTTGGGGACTAATGAGACAGATTTGTTGAGGCAAATATATACCCCCAACACAGGACTTATTATGAAGGGACAATGAATAGACATAGGACTCCCACACAAAGAGGAAGAGGATGCCAACACAACACAACAGAGATACAAACCTAAGAATCCTGAAGATATGAGAACAAAGACCAACAAGGTAACAATAAACTCCTGCAACTCCACAACAATGAGACAGTGTACAAGATATGAAAGAACATATAAATAAAGAAATTGAACATATAAATAAAGAAATTAAAAATAGGCCCTGAATGAAATGAGACAATAAGTGAAATAAAGTCTTCAGTAGAAACTATCAATGGCAGACTAGGCCATATGGAAAATAGTCTCACTCTTAGAAGAGAGCTCATTCAAAACCGAACACACAGTCAACAATATAGAGATGACAATATGACAACACAGCCAGAATACTCAAGAAATCTGGAATAATAAGAAGCAACCTAACTTAAGAAAATATAACTCAAAATGACAGCAAATAATAATCATCTCTCAATAATAATATTGAATGTCAATGGTATAAATTCCCTGATTAAAAGGCATAGACTGGCAATAAAGACTATAATTCAACTATATGCTGCTTGGAAGAAACTCTCCTTACAGTCATAAGCTAAAGGTCAAAGAATGGAAAAAGATATTCCATGAAAATGGAGACTGAAAATAAGCAGGGGTAGCAACTCTCATATCCAGCAAAGCAGACTTTAAGCCAAAACTTATAAGAAGAGACAAAGCAGATCATTTCTTACTGATTAAAGGAACAATCCAACAAGAACATATAATGATAGTAAACATTTATGCCCCACATGTGGACACACCCACTTTTATAAAACAAACTCTTCAGGACATTAAGACTCAGATAAACCCCAACACAACAATATTGGGAGATTTAAACATAACTCTTACACCACAAGATCAATCTTCCAGACAAAAGATCAGTAAAGACTCTTCAGACCTAAAGAACACAATAAACCAAATGAACCTAAAAGACATATGCAGAATATTCCATCCATCCAATGACAGCTGAATACACATTCTTCTTAGCTGCTCATGAAAGATTTTCCAAAATAGTTCTTGGCCACAAAGCAAATACAAGCAAATTTAAAAAATATAATATAATTCTTTGCATCATTTCAGATAATAATGGAATGAAAGTAAATATCAACCATAGGAAGACTCAAAGGAGTTATATGAATATATAGAGATTGAACAACACATTTTTGAATGAGGACAGGATCATAGAAGAAATAAGGGGAGAAATAAAAAATCCCTAGAATTAAACAAAAATAGAGGCACAACATACCAAAATCTATGGGACATTTTGAAGTCAGTTTTAAGAGGAAAATTTGTAGTATTGAATATACAAATAAGGAAAACAGAAAGTCACCAAATAACCAAATGATATACCTCAAAGCCCTTGAAAAATAGCAACAGCCTAATCCCAAAGCCAGTAGAAGGTGGGAAATAATTAAAGTCAGAGCAGAAATCAATGAAATAGAGAAAGAGAGAAAGAAAAAAGTCAGAAAGATCAACAAAACAAAAAGCCAGTTTTTTGAAAAGATAAACAAGATTGATATAAGCCCATAGCCAATCTAACCAAAAGAAAGAGAAAATCGACCTAAATTACTAAAATGAGAAATGAAAAAGGAAACACCACCATAGGTAGCGGGGAAATCCAGAGGATCATCAGAAACTATTTTGAAAATTTATACTCCAATAAACTGCAAAATGTAGAAGAAATCGACAGATTTCTGGACACATTTAACCTACCTAAATTGAACCCAGAGAGTATAGAAAACCTAAACCAATAATAGCAAGCAAAGAGAAGAAACAGCTTAAAAAGCCTTCCATCAAAGAAAAGTCTAGGTCCAGATGGATTCCCAGCTGAATTCTACAAAATCTCTATATAAGAACTAAACCAAATCCTCCACAAATTATTCCTTGAAATAGAAAGAGATGGAACTCTTCCAAAGTCCTTCTATGAAGCAAATATCACCTTAATACCAAACCAAATAAAGATACCTCAAGAAAAGAAAATTACAGACCAATATCCTTAATGAACATAGATGCAAAAATTCTTACCAAATACTAGCAATACACATTCAAAACCATATCAAGAAAACTGTACACCATGATCAAGTTGGTTTCATTCTAGGGATGCAAAGCTGGTTCAATATATGCAAATCAATACACATCAATCACCACATAAGTAGAACTAAGGACAAAATCATATGATCATCTCAATAGATGTTGACAAGCCATTTGACAAAATCCAACACCCATTCATGCTAAAAGAAAACACTGCAGAAAATTAGAATAGAGGAATTTAGCTCAACATCATAAAGGAAATATACAATAAACTGAAAACAAACATCATACTGAATGGGGAAAAACTGCAAGAATTCCCTTTAAAATCATGAACAAGACAAAGATGCCCACTATCACCACTCCTTTTCAATATAGTACTCGAAACTAGCTAGAGCAATAAGGCAAGAGAAAGAAATTAAAAAAACTCAAATAAGAAAGAAAAAAGAACTTAAATTATCTCTATTTGCAGATGACATGATTCTATACTTAGAAGACCCAAAAATCTCAACCAAAACACTTCTAGAGCTGATTAACAATTCAGCAAACTAGTGGGATACAAAATCAATCTACAAAAATAAGTAGTTTTTCTATACTCCAACCATAAATCCACTGAAAAAGAAATCTGGAAACAATTCCATTCACAGTAACCTAAATAAATACATAAATAAATAAATACCTAGGCATAAATCTAACCAAGGAGGTAAAAGATCACTACAATGAAAATTATAAAACACTAAAGAAAGAGCTTAGAAGATGGAAAGCTCTCCCATGCTCTTCAATAGGCAGAATAAATATTATCAAAATGACCATACTACCAAAAGTGATCTACAGATTCAATGCAATCCCTATTAAAATACTAATGTCATTCTTCACAGAGCTAGAAAAATCAGTCCTAAATTTCATATGGAGAAACAAAAGAATAGCTAAAGCAATTCTCAGCAATAAGAACCATGCCAGAGGCATCGCAATATCTGACTTCAAATTATACTACACAGCCAGGCATGGTGGCTCACGCTTGTAATCCCAGGACTTGGGAGGCTGAGACAGGAGGATCGCAGGTTCGCAGCCAGCCTCAGCTACTTAGTGAGACCCTGTTTCAGAATAAAAATAAAAAATAGGGCTGGGGGTGTTGCTCAGAGGTAGAATGCCCCTGGGTTCAATCCCCAGTACCACAAAAAATAATTACACTCCAGAGCTATAATAATAAAAATAGCATGGTATTGGCACAAAAACAGACACATAGACCAATGGAACAGAATAGAAGTCACAGAACCAAATCCACACACTTATAGCCAATTGATTTCCAACAAAGGTACCAAAAATATATGTTGGAGAAAAGACAGCTTTTTCAACAAATGGTGTTGGGAAAACTAGTTATCTATTTGTAGAAAAATGGAATTAAATCCCAACCTCTCACTCGGCACAAGAGTGAACTCAAGATGGATCAAAGACCTGGAAATTAGATGAGAAATTTTGAAATTATTAGAGGAGGGCATAGGACCAACTCTCCAACATACAAGCACTGGCAGGAACTTCCTCAAAGAGACCACCAAAGTCCAGGACATTTAAACAAGAATTAATAAATGGGGTGGAATTAAATTAAAAGTTTTCTGTTCAGCAAAGGGAACCAGCAAGAGTCTAAAGAGACAGCCTACAGAATGGGAGATCTTTACCAGCTACTCATTCCTCTGATGGAGGACTAACCCCAATTAGAATGGCAATCATCAAGAATTCTAACAACAATAAATGCTAGAGAGGATGTGGGGAGATAGGAACTCTTCTACACTGTTGGTGGGATTGCAAATTAGTTCAGCCACTATGGAGATCAGTGTGGAGATTTGTCAGAAAACTGGGAATGGATCCACCATATGATCCAGCTATACCACTCCTGGGTATCTTTCCAAAGGGACTGAAATTAGAATATTATAATGATACATGCATTCCATGTTTATAGGAGCACAATTCACAATAGTCAAATTATGGAACCAACCTAGGTGTCCATCAACAGAAAAATGGATTAAAAATTATGGGATATGCACACAATGGAATTCTACTCACCAATAAAGAACAAAATTACATCATTTGTAGGAAAATGGATGGACCTAGAGAACATTATGTTAAGTGAAATTAGCCAGTCATAGAAAGTGATAGATCATATGTTTTCTCTCATATGCAGAAGTTGGGAGTACTATGGATACAAGAGGTGCTTTAGATAATGGAGGAGAAACCCCAGTGGAGCAAGAAGGGCGTCTAGGGGAGGATGTTGGGGGGGAGCATTAATGAAGGAAAGACTTCCACTGATGTTATGTACATATGTGAAATTACTAATGCCAATCTCAATATCATGCATGGAGAAGGGGAGGAGGGAGGGAATATAAATAAATAAGTAAAAATACAGATTACATGTAGGTATGCTAGAGAACTACCTCATTGTTTAGAAAATACAAGGAAAAGAATCAGAATTTATTTTAAAAAATAAAAAACATGAGAAAATGCTGAATTTAATAGTAATTTACTACGATACTATTTTCAGCATTAAAAGGGGAAAATCTAGGGAGAGTGCACATTAAATTGTAGCATTTGAGGGTATTTGTTTTATTCTTTTAATAAATATGCCCTGGTGATTTTGAATTGGAGAAATGCAAATAAGATTTTCATACAATGTTATGTAAAGAAATAAACTTTCCAGAAAATATTTCTTCATTTTTAAACTAATATGGGAATTTTCTTTCACCTATTCTCTTCTTGATTTAGAATAGTCTCTACCTAAAATAAACCTTATCAACATCTGTTCTAAATCTCTCATTTTATAAGTAGAGCAGCTGAGACCCAGTTGGTCTCGGTGACATAGTGACGGTTTCAGAGTAAAGTACAATTAGACTTGGGCCTAGAGTCCAGTTTACAGTCATCTCACCCAAACTCCTGGATTGCTGCATCAAGTTATGATACAGTTTCAAATAAAAAATGAACATACACATATAAGACATACATGCCACTCTTCTAACTACCCTTTAAATAAACTTCCCACTTAAAAAAGCCTAAGATTAACACCTAGGCAAAATCAGATCTTCTCAACAGTTGCCACTCATACACTAAAAGACACACATTCCTTCATTCATTTCCCTGACAGCATTTCAGTAAGTATATACAGCCTGCCCTGGGCACCCAGCTACACACATACGTTAATCATGTACACCAAAGAGCACTATTGCACAAAATGCCAAGAGCTATGGAGAGACATGGTTTCTACTTTCGAAGATCAGGTGACAACCGAAGTGGAAAAATGTGAGTCTTTTAACTGAGAGTTCTAATGAAAAACAAGTCCATATAGCATAACACCAGCTATTTCAAAACAGTAGCATTTGTTTAAGTGTGAAATACAGGAAAGTACCCAGGACTGGAGCCCACAGGGGCCCGGGCCTGAGCGAGGGCTCTACCTTGTGATCAAGAGTATCCTTGGTTCTGGTTGTACTGTGGCCCCCAACCCCTGCAGCCCTCAGTCCCTGCAGCTCCCAGTCCCTACAGCCCCTAGTCCCTGCCACCCTGTCCCCCACCTCTGCAGCCCCCACAGTCCCTAGTCCCTGCAGCCCCAGAGTCCCTGCTACTTCTTCCCTGCAGCCCCTCCCTGCAGTCCCCAGTCCCTGCCACCAGCCCCCTCCCAGCCTCCACCCTCTTCCCCAGCCCCCCAGCTGCACTGGCTCCCAGCTCCTTTGATACAGAACATGAACTTCAACTCATGTTTTCCTCCTCAAAGGTTCAGATGAAGTTTATGAACTTTTCTCCAAAGTGTGTGCTTGCATTTGAACTGATGAAATTTTATCACTTACTAAGTTAAAAATAGGGCTATTGCTAATCAAGCGGTTAAAAAACAATAGCCTCTATTAAACCGAGAAACATTCCGTATCAGAGAGGAATGTGGGCAAAGACATGGAGACTCGGAGGGGGAGAATACACGGCATGTTCGGAAGTGAGATCGGCCTCCCTCAACAGGCTGGTGGCTCCCACTGGAGGCTCTGGGCGGGGAGGTGGACGCTGCACAGGGACCAGGTGAAGGCCTCCAACACCTTACCAGGAGTTCCTGTGAGCCAAGCGCTGGGCTGTGGAAACCAAGCCAGCCTGGAAGGGGGAAATGACTTCCACACAGTCCTCACCTGCACCAGAGGTGTGGTGTGCTGAGAGAGGGACCAGGAGCTTCCACTGAGTCACCCCGCACACCCAGCACCACGGCTTTTGCAGCTTCCAAGTCTGGATTTGCTTAGGAAGCTACAGGAAAGGAGAGACGCATAAAGAACTAAAGAAGGGGGAAGGCATCTTCCTTCTTAGATAAAAACAGCAGCAGAGGCTCCGAGCAGAGGAGCCAAATGCCATGATGGGGGCCTTAACTGAATCTGCCTGCTCAGCCTGTCTCTGGTGGGCACCGTGGCAACCCAGTCAACACGAAGCTCCAAGCTCAGGGTTGTCTTGGCATGAAGTGGGGTGCAGGGTGGAGCCCTGAGCATCCTCTCCTGGTGACTCCTCTCCCCACTTCCCCATCTGGCAGGCAGGCAGGCAGCCGGGGGCCTGAGAGTGGACCACTGTGTCCTGACCTCCTGCAGCCACCAACCAATGTGACATAATATTTACACAATTCGGCCTCGTGGAAGTCATGCTGAGCACCATCCAGGGGAAAATGTTATGTTTTTCATGAGAGAAAAAAGAAAATGGTGACTTCTATGGTGTTACCCGTCTCTCCTTTCATAGGTTTTGTTTTTCATTTTAGTTTGATCTTGAGTGATGAAAATAACTCACATTGTTTGAAGAGATGAAAACACCAAGGAGTTTAGTGTATTATCATTTACTTAGAAAAAGCAGCCTTACATAGTAGTAATGTCTTCTATGTAGAAGACTCCATGTGGGGTGGGGGTGGGGTCCTGCTCAGCAGCCTCTACCAAAGGTCCCAACATGGAGCTTTCTGACTATTTTGGAGATCAGGGTCCTGGGTCCTATATTCACTTACAGGGACAGTTTGTTTTCTTTCATCGTTCCTAGGCATTTGAAGTGGTTTCTTCTCCCCATGATGATTTCCGTATGTGGTTTCCAATGAAAGGGCAAAGGGTTATTTCATAAGGCAGAGGTGATGTTCTGAACCCATTAATGCCACCTCACAGGGCCCCAAGGAGTACAAATGCCTTCCAGAGACACCCAGGACCCAAAAGCCTGGACTGCACAAAATTTGGTTAATAAAACCAGAATAACTACAAACACGGGAGTAGGAAGTTTTTGAACCCTGAATGTGTCCTCTGTGCTAAGTAATTTGCATGTATAATTTCTTACCCTAAAACAATTATCGGAAATAGGTGTTATCATTATTCCCCCTTTAAACTGAGGCACAGAGACTAATATGACTGAAACCAGAAAAGTCCACTCACTCTAAATAGAACCCAGCAGTTACATGAAATGAATTCTTTATAGCTTGAGGTTTTTCCTTTTACAAATCCGTACTATGTTTAAGCAGGACAATTGTTTAATTTTACTTGGCCTTGTAAAATACATAACTTTGGGACCCATGTCTTTAAGTCGATTAAGCTGCATCACAAAGCAGCTTATCCTGATCAGTCCTCGATGCCACAAGTATTTGGTGAAATGTTGTATTTATCAACAGTGAACGCTGGTGCCGTATTTTCTCTCTGGGTTTGTGCTCTCGGTTTCCATTTGTCAGTGATCCAGTCAGAGTCCTGCTTTTCTTAATTTCTGAAGAAAATGAAACTTGTGCAGTAGACAGTCCCATTCTCCTCCAACTGGAGTAATGAGGTGCCGATGAAGATCCGCCCCTCACTGCACATCCCTGGAACACCAGGGAACCACCTGGACTCGGAACCCCGCCAGGCCTCAGGGGGCAGACCGTCAGCTGGTGATTTGGGTCTCAGATTCCTCATCTGTACAACAGAGCAATATTCCAATATTTTTTACCTACAAAACTAGCAAATTCATTACACAGTACCCCATTTTACCGATGAGGAAACTGAGGCTCAGAAAAATGCGTTAAAAGCAACACTGGTACGTGGCAGCCAGCACTGAAATGCTTTTAGTGAAATAGTATCTAAATAAAACTCTCTGGTTTTTGAAGGAGAATTGAAATTAAGACATACTAGAGAATATAATAATACTCTTCCTTGCTCTTGGTCTTACACTGAGGTCAAAATAAACAGGATCCACGCATCACATTCTTCTCAATGCTTCTTAAATTCTTCTTTTCTCTCTGGGAGAATCCATTTCAGAGGAAGCGGAATGATTACTTTAGTATTATTTTTAACCAAACGTCTACATAAGAAGTAGTAGTGAGTATTCATTTAAACAAAGTGTTTTAGGCTGCTGCATTATGAAAACTCAAAACAGATTAAGAGGAAATACGAAAACCACAGCTCAACATTGTTCTCATAGAACCAGTATGTTAATAACTTAGTGACACCAGGGTTCCCAGGAGAGAGAGAGTTTCGTTTTTATCACTGTGAAGGAGGACATTATAGTAGTTTCTCATGGAAAGGCGTGCCAGCTACACAGGCCTCTTCGCTGTCCTTAAACACACCAAGCACACTTCCATCTCATTCTCGCCCCGGGCCCGGAAGGTTCCTCTTCCACATCCACCATGCCAGCTTGACTTTTACACGCACATATTTCCATCTACAAAGTAAGATGGAAATGATCACTAACTAATCATCTACATTACATGGGCCTGGCAGGCTGCCCTAGTCGCCTGGTCTGTAGGCCAGACAGTCCTGTTTCAGACAGTCCCTGGGTGTCCACACCAAGCGGGACTCTACAGTAGAGGGGGAGGGAAAGAGGCTTTCTCAGGCCTCCATTTCTCTTTCAGCATTCCACAACATACCATCTTGGACTCTGCTTGATCATCTACTTTCAACTGAGTCAACCCTCACAGAATGACTCAAGGTTGAAGACATTTCTGAAAGGAGGCTGTTAATTGAAGATAGCGCATTTCAAGTACAGGAGGACAAGAACATGGCTAATGCTTCTGTGTTCCACAGATATGCCGTCAGCTGAGAGGCACAAACCACGACTGTGACAACAGGTAAACTGCTCAGAAGTGTCAAGATTGCCTGGAAGATGGATTGACATCCCCTAGTGTCACAGAGGACCTCTCCTCGTTACTCGTCTGTCACAGAGGAAGTCTCCTCCTTGTGCTCCATGAGATGAGCTGGTGTTAGTGTGAAGTGCACAGGATTAGGAAATCCCTGAGGAACGCATCACCCACGCCACTTCTAGATTTCATTTCTCAGTGACGGTCGAAGTCAGGCAAATCCCCTGTAACACTTCACAGGATTTAAACTAAATGATAATGTCGAGAAAGATTTTTGTGGACGCAATTAAAAATGACTAGAAGAATACAATATGACAACAAAAGAGTATTTTTTCAGCAAATTCTGTCAAAGATGAATAAAAACAGAAAATTGGTATAAATAATAATAGAATAAACGATACTGGAGGAGGTTTGCTGTCTGGTTAGATAAAGGACCATATGTTTCTAATATGTCTCAGCCTATGGTATTTTTTACATTCTATTTTAATACAGAAATAGATGAAGAACTACGTTTGGGAGATCCAAAAGACACTGGAGAGAAATTCTCAAAAGTGAATGAATTCTTTAAGAAAATCGACACTTTATAGAAAAACTGTGGAACTGAAATTAGTGATGGTGTGCCCACTTTAACAGGAATTAGCAAAAACAAGGAAATGAATTCTAGGGTGAAGTTATGAAGGTGCCACAAGTCAAATTCATTCGGTACATTATTTGTAGGCAAGCGCATGTAGCAAAATTGCCACAGGATGTCATAAACATGGTTAATCTCATAGAAGCTCACATTTAAACTATACTGGAATCCTTAAAGCATGTTACGATGATATAGGAAGTGACCAGGAAAAGCTTATTAATCATGTAGGAATTTGTTCCAGTGAAGTTCAATGTTAGCTCTTCAAATCCTTGAAAGAGGCATGGAGCTGAAGGATGCACTTCAGGGTCTTGTTTAACAGATGAATGAATATTTCAGATCTGTGTTCCATCTCTAAGGTGACAAGTGGCTCTTGACATCAGTCACCTGACATATATTTTAGAATAATAAACACAATGTGCCCCTAACAATGAAATGCTTTGAAAACAACTTTTAAAAAAGAAATAAATGGGCCGGGCGTGGTGGCGCACGCTTGTAATCCCAGTACTTGGGAGGCGGAGACCGGAGGATCGGGTTCGCGGCCAGCCTCGGCTACTTAGTGAGGCCCTCCGCAACTTCGTGAGACCTGGTTTCAAAATAAAGTATAAAAAATAGGGCCGGGGGTGGAGCTCAGAGGTAGAACACCCCTGGGTTCAATCTCCGGTACCACAAAAAAAAAAAAAAGAAAGAAATGAAACAGAGAGACTGTTTTGGAGTTTTTGAAAGTGTTTCTATAATCAGGTGAATTTTTGCCTGAAATTATACAAGTGTATTATTCTTTAAAATGCCATCTCTACTAGAAAAATAATCTGTTTTCATATCTTCTAAATATAAAGTACACTGAGATATTTAACACTAAAATATAAAAATGTAGCCTATTCTAGTTTTTAAGAACACAGGAAAATACGTGGGAGGCTGAGACAGGAGGATCGCAGGTTTGCAGCCAGCCTCAGCAACTTAGTGAGGCCCTCCGCAACTCAGTAAAACTCTGCTTCAAAATGAAAAATAAAATAGGGCTGGGGGTGTAGCTCAGAGGTAGAATGTCCCTGGGTTCAATTCCCAGTACCACACACAAAGAAGAGAACAAAAGGAGAACCTCTGCGAAGAAAACTGTCACCCCCAGAGACTGACGTCAGCAGGGTCTCTGGAGTGAATACATTTCTCCGGGCTTCTGGGGTAGGTGCTGAGAGGAGAGGGCCCAGTACTCCAGTCAAGGACTTAGTAGGGTTGGGGTAACAGGAAGCACAGTGACCTGAGAACCCCGGGGTTTCCAAATGGCTCACTGCACCTCTGGGGGGAGTGTCAGGCCATGGGCTGCACAGCTTGCAGGTTCCAGATCGTCCTGCACCTCAGTAGGGCCATCGCCCAGGAAGAAGTCATGCTGTCGGTGGCAGTTCAGAGCATGGACTTTGGCATCCTACCGGCCTCCGCCCTGATCTTGCCATTTATTGACGATGTGAAGGTTAACTACTGACTCAACTTCTCTGATCCTCAGATTCCTCATCACTAAAAAAGAATGATGGAGACACTGTAAAGGAAATCATCCACAAAGGGCCTAACCAACGATCTACACATAAGAAGATAAAAGCAATGTTTTGTCTTTCTAATGACAGTGATGGGGACCCTGGGAAGTCTTTTAAGCAAGGATATAGCAGGCGAGTTGGAAAAATCTCTCTGGCAGACCTCTGTAGCATGAACCTGAGAATGTGGAACCAGACCAGGGAGGCAGCTGTGGGCCACAGAGTCATCTGAGAGATGAGCAGTGCGGGCTGAGCTGGAGGTGTGGGAGTGGGGAGCGGAGAGGGAAATGGGTGAGAGTCCTCAGGAGGGAGAAAGTCAGGGCCAGGCCGCCATGGGCGTGCCCTGGTGTCACAGCCCTTGAATAAGCTCACCTGGACTGTGTCACAAACTACGTGATGAAATTCTAAAGAATGGTGTAGCTCCTAGAAACCCTTTGCTTTGAAAGTGAAGTATCTTGTCATATTTTAAAGAATCAATGGAGACGGAGCCCAGAGGAAGCAGGCAGAACAAGATGGTGAGATACCATCTCCAGTGGTCATTCCCCATAGGAACATCCGCTTGAACAACTATCCTCACACAACAATGCTTTCAGAAAAGCTAAGGGAGCCAGGAAGAGACCCCAGTAGTGGTTATAGCATAATAATAAAAAGGGTACGTGGACATGCTGGAAGGACAGTTCCACACCACCTGTGTCACCCTCCCCACCCAGCCAGCATAGCACAGAGAGAAGCCGTCTGCTTGGGGGAAGGAGGGAAGAAAGCATGGGCTTTGTCTTAGACCCAGGATTGGGTCCAGCATGGTAAAACTCAACACTGGGCAGAGCCTTCCTCCTGACTCCAGGCCAAGACCTGAAGGCCCGAGAAGCACTCAGGCACCAGGCAGAACCCAATCAACCCTGCGAAACAAACCTGAGTTTCACCTCACAACACCAAGCTGACACAGAGGCCTGGGGCCCTGAATAACACGCAGTGGCAGACAGGCCTCCATGGTGGGGGCTCCAGGAGCACCCAGCATGCGTGCCAGTGCTGTGTCCGCTCTGGGATTTGGACTTAGGGCACACTCTTGCATCAGGATGGCTAAAGCAGTCATCGGCTTGAGGACCACAACAGATGACCCGCTCAGAATTTCTGGACAGGCTTACAACGGAAGGATGTTTCCACATAAAGCCAGACCAGAAAGCCTGAAGTGGAAACCTGCTCCTTTAATGTAGAGATATTGACACAATCACAGAATCGAGAATAATCAGGGAAACACGGTGTACACGTGTACAAGGATGAAGGTGTATAAACTGCCTGACAAAAATTCAAAATAGTGGTTTTAAGGAAGCCCAAAGTACTTCAAGAAAATACAGAGAAATAGTTCAGTGAAAAGAGGAAAAAAATAAGTGACCAGAACAAGAAATTTAAATGAGAGGTTGAAATAATAATGATCATGATAAATCCTTCAATCTTGGAGCTGAGAAGTGAGATGGATGAAGGAAATGATAAGTGAAAATAGCAACAACAGCAGAACTGATCGAGCAGAAGAAAGAACCTTTAAACTTGAGCATGCCTGTATTCCCAGTACTTGGGAGGCTGAGACAGGAGAACCACAGGTATGAGGCTTGCCTTAGCAACTTGGTGAGACCCTGTTTCAAAATAAAAAATAAAAAGGCCTGGGGGTGTAGCTCAGAGGTAGAATGCCACTGAGTTGAATCCCCAGGACCAAGGGGAAAAAAAGAAGAAGGAGGAGGAGGAGAGAGAAAAAGAAACTCAAAGACAGATTATTTGAAAAGATACAGTCAGTGGAGAAAAAAATAGAAAGAAATGGAGAAAGTTTATGGGATTTCTGGGATGGCATCAAAAGAGTAAATTGAGTCACTGCCAATGAGTCACTGGCATTCAAAAGAAAGTAGATAAAGAAAGATTAAAGAAATAATAGAAGAAAACTTTACAAATCTTAAAAAAAAGCTGGGTGTGGTGGCGCACGCTTGTAATCCCAGTACTTGGGAGGCTGAGACAGGAGGATCCGGGTTTGCGGCCAGCCTCAGCTACTTAGTGAGGCCCTCCATAACTTAGTGAGACCCCGTTTCAAAATAAAGAACAAAAAATAGGGCTGGGGGTGTAGCCCAGAGGTAGAATGCCCCTGGGTTCAATTCCCAGTACCACAAAAAAAAAGAAAGATATAACTATCCAGATGTAGGAAGGTCAAAAGTCTCCAGGTTCAATACAAATAAGACTACCTCAAGACATTATAATCACACTGTCAAAAATTAAAGACAAACCCAAGAGAACACAAAAAAGTGGAAGGATATCCCTTGTTCAGGCATTGGGAGAATCATTATTGATAAAATGTTCATACTATCCAAAGTTATTTATAGATTCAATGTAATACCTATTACAATATCAATGGCATTCTTCACAGTACTACAATAAACCATTGTAAAATTTATATGGAACCACAAAAAAAGCCAAAATGGCCAAAGCTATCTTGAGCAAAAAGAACAAAGCAGGAGGCATCAACTAGCTGACTTTAAAACATATTATATGCTGTAGTCATTACAACAGCATGGTATGGACATCAGAACAGACACACAGACGAATGGCACAGGAAAAAACCTCGAAGTAAACCCACGTATTTATAGTGACTGCACATCAAGACTGGGAAAAAAGAACAAACTAAGCCAAAATGAGTAAAAGAAGGGAAGTAATAAATATCAGAGAGGAAATGAATGAAATAGAGACTAGAAAAATAATATAAAAGATAAAGGGTTGGTCACAAGGCCCTGGTTCCACCCCTAGTGCTGAAACAGAAAAGTAAAAAATACAATTAAATAAATAAATAAAAGGTGAATCCAGGGAGGCCTGTCATCCAGTGAGCACCACACAAGTTCCTCACATGAAATTACCTCCAGAAGGTACCGGTGAAGGCAAGCAGAGGTTTGGGGAGGAAATGACACCCATTTATTTTAAATTACAGATTTCCTAAGGGAAAAAAAATAGTCTGTCCTAACAGGTAAAATTCAAGGCAGGTGAATTTTGACCAAGAGGGATGGAGGAAGGGGGTAGAGGAAGGGGTATTGTCTAAGTAGAGTCAGGTAAAACATGACCCCATGGTTCTGTTCTAGAAACTTATCCATGTCCTATCAGTCGCACACCCACACTGCTTCCAAATACAAGCAGAGAGCAGTTATGGGTGAGTGAGGTTCTAAGAACCACGGAGGGTGGAGAGAAAAACAAGGGTCTGTTACATAATTTAGAGATGGAGTTTTTCAATCACAATGTCTCAAATTCACCACATTTTTTATCCATTTATCTGAAACACACTGGATTTATATGCCAGTTAGGAAAACTATGTCCAAGAACCTGCCCCATACTAAAGGATTTCACAAAGACTCATGACAGCTGGAAATTGGGCCCTCTCTGCTTCTCAAAAATAAGAAAAGGATGGTAGATGAGTCAGAAGATGAAGTGCCTGAAGGAATCCAGCACTGTACGTTCTCGGGGGGAGGTCGAACAACGAGCACCCCAAAGAGCAAGCATGGCTTTGCTTCTCAGAGATTTGTGTGTGGTACTGGGGATGAAACCCAGGGGCATTCTACCTCCGAGCTACACCCCCAGCCCTATTTTATTCTTTCTTTTGAAACAGGGTCTCACTAAGTTGCGGAGGGCCTCATTAAGTAGCTGAGGCTGGCCGCGAACCTGCAATCCTCCTGTCCCAGCCTCCCAAGTACTGGGATTACAAGTGTGCGCCACCACGCCTGGCTCTCAGAGGAGATTTTTAACGTCATGAAGTTATATCCATTCTCTTTTGGATCGTTTTGAGGAACTGATTCAAAAATTTTCCAATCCCTTTCTCACAACCCTGATAGCCTTTGGCTTCATCATGAATGCGTTAAAATAAACAAAATAAACACCATGGTCTCCATATATTTTGCACGTTTATTGGAATAAATTGTCCCCTCCCCAGTCTTTTTCCTAGTACAAATTAGCTTGGAGATACATCTCCTGCGATCTTTCTCTTTAGTCCCATTGAAAGGACAAATTGTTTGTTGTCACTGTTTTTGAGGATAATCTTAGATTTGGTGAGATCCTGCTTTGTATAAACCCTATGCTGAAATCATTGCAGTTTCTAGAAGCACTAAACCATAGCCCATTCTCTTTACCCAGGCCTCTGCAGGAGAGGGCCCTGAGGCCGCTTCTAGAAGGAAAGAATGTGACTTTGGACTGATTTATAGAACTGTTTGGGCAAATTATTTATTTTTTTAGGATCAGCTTTTTTTTTACCTGTAATCTGACAGTAATAAAACTTTGTCAATACTTGGAAAATTATAAGATATACACATGGGAAGTATTTTTAGCTACTATATGAACTAACAAATAGAGGAAAGTTAAATTATTTTGGAAGCTATATTTATCCTTTAAAACCATTACCATGAAAAATATGAGAATAGATCCAGTTAAGTACCCTGTGTACGTCAGGAGGACTCTGTGCCCTGGCTTGACACTTGGCAAGGGCCCGGGTCTCTGTACTTCCTGTGGACGAGGGACCATCACAGGAGGGGGCTGGATTTGAGCCATCTTGCTAGTACCCAGAAAGGTCAAACTCTTGGCCAGGAGCTGCAGGACCCTCTTGATGAGCCACTGGGCTTGCAGAGAGCACAGAACAGATGGGGACTGAGCCCCACTTTTACGTGAGCACACCAGCCCCCTGGAGCTCCCAGAAGAAACCACACGGACCCAGCATCTGGACTCCAGCCCCAGGAGGACTCCGGGGCCACTCTGCATTCACAGAACAGGACATCAAGAAAGAGAAGCCACCACCACTCAGGTACAAACACAGGTGCCTTCGTTCCCCTCTCCCTCCTCTTCCCTCCCTCACCCTCTCGGAGCTCTGGAGAGAGGTGGGTGCACAGCGGACCACACCGTCCTCCCCAGCCTGGCCCTGGAGCTTGGGGACAATTTAGTCAGCTATTAAATTGAGGCTTTACTTGGACTGGACTGTCATAACCAAAAGCCACCAGAAATGCACAGGTCTGCCCAGAGTGTTATCAAGGAGGGGGATATGTCCTTATGGTGGGAAACAGTAACTGGAAGAAGTAAATGGTTTCATCTTTACAACTATTGATCTACAATGTCAATCAATTGTGTCACAGGTTCACAGTATCAATCACAACTGCCGGATGTCTTTTAGTCCTGGAAAACATCTGACGCTCCTATAAGCAACCCCTATGAAGCTTGTGTTTCTGGGAAGAATGAATGAAACTTTGACTGTGGATTTAACAGGAAATGTAAACCACTCTTCTGTTTGAATATGAATCAATAATTTAGTAACTCGAAATGCTTTCTGCCTATTAGGCCTGATGCACACTTTGTTTCTTGATGCTACTGTGGAGTCCAGAGCTCACAAATTAATAAATATTCAACCAAGGAGATTGTTGTTTCTAAAGTCCCCCTCCCTCCCGGCTAGCCTCCCTGGGCTAGGCAGACCATCAGGCCCCAGGACAAACTAGCGGGAATCCTCATCTCCCTTTTTGTAGGCAACCCCAACCTTTACAGTGGTCATCCCGGAGTGCCCCAACACCTTCTCTCTTCCCCAGCCCACCCATCTTGGCTTCGGGAAGGGAGACCCCTACCACCACTAGTTACCACCTGCTCACGATGCCAAGAACTGGGGAACCCCTGGCCTCTCTGAGCCTCTCCTGCCTGGGCCCGGAGGGGGCCATGGGGAGTGTGAAAGGGCACCTCATCTCCTCTGAGCAGGCTCTGTGGGACACACTGGCCTAGCCTCCTGCAGCTATGGCTGTGAATCCCAGTCACTCCTGGTGCCAGGGAAAACCCCAGACCAACCAAATCAGGTCAGACACAGGCCATGACATCTTTGCTTTTTACAAACTTTCTTTCAGGGACCACCGTAACCTCCCTTTATCTTCTTAGGCACCCGCTTCGAAGAAGGAGAGGAAACTCAAATCCACTCCTGCTTTATAACTTGAGCTTTGGCAAGTGACTTAGCTTTCCTGAGCCTCGATTTCCTCCTATTTAAAATGAAGACACTTTTCCGTACATACTTCTTAGGTTTTGAGCAACATTCAGAGAGAGAGAGAGAGAGAGAGAGAGAGAGAGAGAGAGAGAGTACTTGCAAACGCTGGGCAGGGCTTGACAGATGTGAGCTGCAGGGTGCAAGTCCAGGTAACCGTGAAGTTCATGCACAACGCTTCCCCTCACTGCCATCTTTCAACAGGAATCCATCATAACACATGTATTCCAAAAGAAGGACTTTAAAGAATAACATCTGCTTAAGAGATTTACCCAGTGTGCCCTGACCTCCACAAGCACACCTACCTTTAAAATTTATGGAAAGGGCTTAAAGAGTAATTTAAAAATTAAGTGATTAGGCATATTTTCTAATAAAGGCGTTACTAGGTTTCTGTTATAGTAAAGAGCATTTATCTGCAAACATACACACTCAAATCATTAAAATATTTTTCCCTCATTAGAAATAGCTGCTTCTGGAATTATTCTATCTGAAACATGAAATTTACTAATGGCACTAAAGGATATGAACTGGATGATTTGAAGTGCATTTTGTCTAAGTAATACATTTTTATCCAGAATTTTAAAGAATGTTATAAAGTAATAGATGAGAATCATTAAACTGGGTGTGGTGGAGCATGCTTGTAATCCCAGAATTTGGGAGGCTGAGACAGGAGGATAGCAGGTTCAAGGCTAGCCGCAGCAATTTAGCGATACCCTCCACAATTTAGTGAGACTCTGTTTCAAAATAAAAAAAAAAAATAGGGCTGGGGTTGTAGTTCAGAGGCAGAATGCCCCAGGGTTCAATCCATCTCCAGTGTTTCTCTCTCTCTCTCTCTTACACACACACACACACACACACACACACACACACACACACAAGAATCACTAAATCCAGCCTGTAATCCCAGTACTTGAGAGGCTGAGACAGGAGGATCACAGGTTCAAGAGCAGCCTCAGCAATTTAGAGAGAACCTCAGCAATTTAGTGAGACCCTGTTTCAAAATAAAAAAACAAAAAGGGCTGGGGGTGTAGCTCAGAGGTAGAACACCCTTGCCCTGGGTTCAATCCCCAGAACAAAACAAACAAACAAACAAAAAATCATTAAATCCATTTCTGCCTCATGAAATGAGTGATTATAATCTGTAATCTCAATTTTAATAGTTATTTGAAATCTTCAACTAAAATTCAATAGGAGAATAAGAACTATAGAGGTAGCTAGGCACAGTGGCACACGCCTATAATCCCAGTACTAGGTAGGCTGAGACAGGAGGATCAAAGGTTCAAGGCCAGCCTCACTCAGCAATTTGGTAAGACCCTGATTCAAAATTAAAAAAAAATTAAAAGGGCTGAGGGTATATCTCAGAGGTAGAATGACCCTGGGTTGAATCCTCAGTAACACACACACACACACACACACACACACAAACTATAGAGGTTTATAAGATTTGAGAAAAAATGTCTAGCCATATTAGACACATAAAGAATAGTCTGAACATTTCTTTGTTCATTATTTTCAAAATGTGAGTTACTTTTTAATTGAAAGATTTGTTTGTAAGACAAAATTTTCCCCCTCTTTTCCAAAGTGATTTGCTAAAAGTATGTCCAGAATACATAGCCATGTAAGAACATGTCCCAGAAGAGAGTTTTGTAAAGTAGAAATGTTAACATCCTTTTGTAAGGACGTGTGCACACAATGGGGCTCTCTGTCTGGGTGAAGGTGTTCCCGGGGGGGACCTCATGAAATATACTTTGCAAAGTAGTATTAGCCTATGACTCAGTATTAGAGATGTTTGCCTTCAATTACATATATGTAGAATATAAATTAAAACATATGTAAACATTCAAATATCAGACTAATGTTACTGATTATTTGGCCTTTCATCACCATCATCATCATCATCATTATTATTATTATTATATTTATTTGTTGGTACTGGAGATTGAACCCAGGGGCATTCTACCTCTGAGCTACACCACCAGCCCTATTTTATTATGAAACAGGATCTCACTAAATTGCTGAGGCTGGTGTTGAAGCTGTGATCCTCCTGTCTCAGCCTCCCAAGTACAGGTATTACAGGCGTGCATCACTACAACCAGCTTATTTGGGCCTTTTTAAAAGCTGCAGTTTATTTTTTTAAAACAAAACAGAGTTTTATTGCATTCAGTGTCACATCAATGAAAAGTCACATTAACATTCCTGTTAATGATCTTTAAAACCAGGGGTTTGTGTACAGTTCAGTCAGCCAGATACCAAAAATGAACATTTCTCAAAAGTGATAAAAATGTGTCACTAGAAAGATATTTACCAGGAACTATAAAGCTATTCAGTTTTTTATCTAAAATTTTATTCTATATAGAAAAAATAAAAAGTCTAAACACTTAAATATTTCACAAACCAAATTTTGGTTTTGTCTATAGAACTGTGTTGGAACAATCTTGTTTTAAGGGTCATGGTTCAAGCACTGGCTGAAATAATTATCTTTTTCAGTTCCCAAGTTAATTTTTTTTGCATGTTCCTCAAAACAGTTTTCTTTGCCAGCGCACCCTCTACCTGGCCTTCAGCCTCTCGCATGTGGGACACATGTGGTGTCCACTCCCCTCGACTATCTTACACACATACACACACACACACACGCACACGCACACGTGTGCACACACACACACACACACTAAGGCAAACACCCAAAGATTTTCATAATGACATTTAAATCTACAACTCCAACCACAGTATCACAAATTAGAGCATTATATAAAGGGGGGAGGTGCTGGGGATTGAACCCAGGGCTGGTGCCCAGCACAGAACATTGAGCAAGACGGAACTTCATAGACTGCACCAATTTCTGCCTTAATTCTCTCCTTTCCACCCCACCCAAAATTCTTCTCTCTCTCTCTCTCTCTCTCTCTCTTTCTCTCTCTCTCTCTCCCCACACACACACACACACGAAGGGTTAGAAATTTGCAAGTTCGGTCAGAGCTGCAATTAGCCACCTTGTGATCCTTTGACCGCTCTGCCAGTTCCAAAGTGAAGACTGGGGCAGGTTTCTTAACCTCTCTGGGTACTTTCCTCATGTAAAATTAGCCAGCTGCCCTGGAGCTCTCTGAGGAACTTTCCAAGTATTATTAAGCCTCTGCTTTTCATCTGCCTGCCAGACTTCAGGCCCTTGCTTACAATTTCCACTAGGTGGCAGGATTCTACCGCCACATCCAGAAAAGACTGGCGGAAGCCTCAAAGCAGAAAATTTCAAACTCTTCTTCACACAGAACACTTTTTAAAGCAAGAACTGAAGGGAAAGAGTAACCACAAAGCAGCAACACATGGACACCTAGGCACATTTTTAATGTAAATATTAAACAGAAAATTAATCTCATACTCTTTCATACCTTTCATACAATAAATACTACGATTTGGTATTAAAATCAGGTAAAAGTTTGTTTGCTTTCATGTATTTTTAAACTGATTTTAGCTAGGCATGGTGGCACACTCCTGTAATCCTAGTACTTGGGAAGCTGAGACAGGAGGATCGCAGGTTCAAGAATAGCTTCAGCAACCTAGAGAGACCCTGTATCAAAACAAAAAAATAAAATAGGGCTAGGGGTGGGGTTGTAGCTTGGAGGTGGAATGCCCCTGGGTTTAGTCCCCAGTAACACACACACACACACACACACACACACACACAGCTGATTTTAGCTGAAGGTCGATTAGAAAATAGCAGATCCACTAGAGCATACCAGAGATGCGCTTGTCTAGAAGCAAGCCTTCTAGAGGTAACAGAAGCTCGGATGGTCCAAACAACTATTAGATGCACCAGAAGAGTTAGCTGTAGTTACTGCATACCTCAACTGGATGAAGACACATGGCGGAACACAGTACTTGGATTTCTGCATTTGTCAAGCCCTTAAAAGGATATTCTTTTAAATAGACTTTATGACATTTCATCATACTTTAAAAATCATTGCCCAAAATTGGCCTTTTCATGCATGCTGCATGATAAATGTCACTACCAACACTTTCTTGGCATCCCCAAAATGTCCCAGCCAAGGGGTTATGTGGAGCAGTGCTGGAGCCACGGAAAGTGACCTGGAACCAGAACTCAGCGAGATATTCTAACATCGCCTCGAAGAAACCCAGCGTTAAGAAGAGGATTAACTCCCGCGGATACACAACACCCCCCGTTAATTGCAAGCTAATTATATAATGTGTGGCATTTATTACCTTGCAAAGTTTCTTCAGACACCAAGCCGCACCCTAGACAAACTCAACCTCAGCACCCACATCCAACCCACAGGCGGGCTCCGGGGACTGTCGCCCGCAGGGCCACCGCGCTCAGCTCACCTTGGCCACCTGCAGGGGCCGGTTCTGCTCCCTGCCGCCCCGCAGCCTGAAGCCCCAGGGCGCGCCCCCGGTCATGCAGATGCAGACGACGTCGCCGGTGCCCATGGCCCCAGCTGCGCAGAGCAGATCCCAGGCGGAGAGGACCGGACTGCGCGGCGACCGCGCGCGACTGGACCCGGAGCCCTGCGGAGGAGCCAGGCTGCTCGTCACTGAGCCCGGCCCCCCGGGGGCGCGGCCGGCCAGGGAGGGAGGGAGGGAGGGCGGGCGGGAGCCGCTGCTGATACCAAATCCCAAAAGAGAAAGAAGGAAGGATGGAAAACTTGGATCCGATAACTCCCTACATAGCAAGGGACACGCGAAGGCTTAATCTCCAGCACACAGGAGGCAGCCTAAACCCGGAGGATTAGCCTCAAACAAATGCTCTGAGATTTGCCACATTGATGAATGAGACAGAGGAGAGGGAGTTACAGTGGGTTGAACTGTTATTTGTCTATCGGTGGCCTGCAGAATAAATCCCATAAGAAGAGGAAATTAAAAGCTGGGCGTGGTGGTGCATGGTTGTAATCCCAGTACTTGGGAGGCTGATACAGGAGGATCACAGGTTCGAGGCCAGCCTCAGCAGCCAACCACCTAGCAAGACAGACCCTGTTTCAAAATTTAAAATGGGCTGAGAAGAAGAGAAAATAAAAAAGAGTAAAAACCTTTTTTTTTAAAAAAAAAAGTTCCTGCTCTGAAAAAGTACTTTTCTGAACTATGATAAATATTTAGAGAACGAAGAAAGGAGGAAAGAAAGAAGGGGGGGGTTGAGTACATGAAATTTTCCCTGGAAACTACCTTTTAATGACTTTATCTACTGCATGGTTCGGGGTGTTTTAAATTTAAATGTTTTATTACTTCTTCCTGCAGATCTTCTAAAACCCGAATCCACAGTCAACTGCATACTATGTCACCTACAAGTTTATTTTTCTAGTTTCTCCTCACAAGTTCTGAGTCTGGTGGTCCAACATGAAAGTGGAATTAATATGTGTTCCAAAATATTTCAAATCTGAATATAATGTACCAAAAATGTAAAAATAGAACACTTTAATTTTCATTTTCCATAACAATTGTCCACAAAAAAAAAAAGCCACAATAAAGAAGCGCCTAGAAAGTTGGTGTGGTGCCGGGCGTGGTGGCGCACGCTTGTCATCCCAGTACTTGGGAGGCTGAGACTGGAGGATCCGGGTTCGCGGCCAGCCTCAGCTACTTAGTGAGGCCCTCCGCAACTTCGTGAGACCCAGTTTCAAAATAAAGGATAAAAAATAGGGCCGGAGGTGTAGCTCGGAGGTAGAATGCCCCTGGGTTCAATCCCCGGTACTGCAAAAAAAAGAAAAGAAAGTTGGTGTGGATTGTGTGTGGATCCAGACAGGCATGGCTTTGGCTCAGAGTCTAAGAAGGCCACCAGGGCCACATGCTCACCCAGTTTCATCCGCTTCAGAAAGGTAAGCTAACTTTCCCCAAATCTGTCTTTAAAAAAATAAAAACAAAAACAGAGGGCTGGGAACATGGCCCTGGGGCATCTGAGCCCTGGGGCAGAAGGAAACAGAAGAGCTTTCTACATCTGTGGTCTCCACTTTCTCTGGTCTCTGGCTCCTCACCTCTAGGCTGGCTTCAATCCCCCTGCAGGAAGAGCTCTGGGCACGTGGCTTGCTTACTGAGCCCTTCACTAAGACGCTTGTGTATCCATTCCAGTCCACTTGGTATTACTGACCATGTCCTCCTTAAACTGCTCTCTCCCTTCGACTTCAGGACCCAGCACACTCTTGGCTTTTCCCTCGCCTGTCTAACTGCCTCTTTCGCAGGTTATACCTCCCCCCTCCATTAAATGTTGGTGGTCATTAAAGGTATGACTGGTCCTCCTTTTTCCCCTCCTTTGTCCTATCCTTTCTGGGGATTCTCTTGTTCACCCTACAGAATTCAGCTGTCCCCTGCAGTCTCGTATCTTAACTCCAGGCCAGTGTTTTCAACTACCTACAAAACCTAAAACTCGACATATTAAACTTGAAGTTTATCACCAGGGCCACTTCTCCTCCCACACTCCCGCCACAGGGTGACTGATTTGGGGGACCTTTCGCTTAGGCCTGGTTCCCTTCAACTCTGGCTTAATATGACTGCGATACTGAGCTTGGAGCTGGGACAGCAGTACTGCAACCAAGCCCAAGAGAACCACAGAGCCTCCAGTCCTCAATGAATCAGCCCTCTGCCCCCAGTCCTCTTGCTGTGTGAGAAAAATACCCCATGTTGATTGAAACAGCTTTAGGTTGAGTTACTGTCACTTGCGTCCAGCACGTATCTAACTGATACCTTCAGTTAATAGCATCTCCCACCCAACCAGTTCTTTATACAGAATCAGGAATCAGAATCATTACCATCATTGAAGATTTACTCTGCGCTCAGAAGGTGACATACGTTTCATTTATCCTCAAAGCATCCATGCTAGGCCATTAGGAGTGTCTCTCTTTAACTGACGATTGAGCCATAGATCATAAGAGGTAGAACCAGGATTTGAATTTTTCAAACTTTTGTCTACCTGAATTGAGAATACTTTTTTTTCGGTGCTGAGGGTGGACAACTCAGGGCCTTGTTGATGCCACCCATGCACTCAAATGCTCTACCACAGCGACACCCTGAGCCCTCACATACCTGCACTTAGTTATTGCTGCCCCACCCCCAGCCTGTATGTACTTCCCACCCACCTCATGCGCCCAGTTACCACTGAGCCCCCATGCCGACCTCTAGGTAGGCTGCCACGCTGCTCCTCTGCCCTCCCCTGCCAGACCTCGCTCTCCTGGTGCCAGACGCAAGTCTCCTCAGTGAGCCTCTGTTCCAGGCTGGCTTCCATCTGCCCTCTGTGGAGTTCATGTGCACTCTACAGCCAGCGTGGAGTTTCCAAGACAGAAGACCCGTCTTGTTTCCCCTCTGTTTAAAATCTTCAGGGCTCCTAGAATAGAGCCAAGCCTCGTTTACACAGATAACACTTTCTGCCTCTCGTTTCCCACTCTGCCCCTCGCTGCTCACTGTCCCACCTGGAGCTGATGATCAGACACAGAACTACTTTGAGTTTCTCTCACGTGCTTCATTGCCCCCATCTACTCAGGCATTCCTAAAGCCATCTAGACCTTGCCCACACGTGTATCACTCGGTAGTTCTTACTCCTCCTTCCAGCCTTGAATTAAACGCCACGTCCTCCAGGAAGTCTGTCCTGGCCCTCCAGCGTCCAGGCCAGAGGCTGTTCTCCTGCTGCTCTTCTAGACTGGGTCTGGAAGGTCCCCCAGAGTCTCATGTGCTCACAGTGGGCATTGGGGGAGAGGTTGGATCATAAGGGCTCTGATCTCACCAGTGGTTTAATCCATTGATACTGAATGGACTTCAGGGGGGTGGTGGAGACTGTAGGTGGTGGGCCATGGTTGGAGGAAGTAGGGACATGCCCTGAGGACTGTATCTTGTCCCTGCCCCCCCACCCCACTTCCTGGCTACCATGAGCTGATACTAGTCATGACTTGGGTTGTACTTTTGGAGGAATACAATGTTTTAACAAGTGTATCTAATTAAAAGACCTGTGAAATCCAGCAGAGTCACCGCACAGAAATTTCTAATGAGATTATGGCCCTCATTACAGCATTTTCCATTAAGTGAGTAGTTTTTTTTTTAAGTCAGAGAAGGGGGGAGTGGATTAGGTCACTGTAACTGCTTTTCCTATGAAGTACACACTTTTATTCAAAGTTAAACATGACAGAGCCTGACTTGGACAGAGGGAAGGTTTCAGTGCAAAAGCAAAATCAGATAATGATCATTAAAACTGATTTCACTCCACTTTTTTTCCAAAGCCATCTTGTCCTGCCTTAGTAATAAATGAAATCCAGATGTTGGAATGATGCGAAACACTTTGTTTTAGGCTTGGTGAAGCAGAGGCATGCTTCTAGTCAGCCCAGTCATTCAACTGAAAAACAAACCTATTAGTTTCTTTACGGATTGTTTTGACTAAGGAACCCCTGGGATGTAAACCATTAAAGATTACCAATAGTTTTCAAGAAATAAGTAAATAAGTAATGGCTACTACCCAGGTTCGGTGGTGTTTGGGCCAGATGTATAATGTCCCCTGAAGGGTTCATTTATTAATGTTCGGGGTTGGTATAATTAAGTCATGAGAGTTGTAATCTCATCATGGATTTATCTGGGTGGTAACCTGGGCTGGTGGGCTGTGGCTAGAGTAGGTCCCTGGGGGTGTGGCCTTGGGGACTGTGCTTGTGTCTTGAATCCCCTTGCTTGCTGGCTCTGAAAACTTCCATGACATGAGAGTGAAGCTGTGCTCTCTCCCTCTCTCTGCTTTCCACCCCATGCCCTGAGAGCCACAGTCCCCAGCCTCATACGGATTGAACCCCAAAATCTCCAAGGACTGTGAGCAAATAAATCTTCCTTTCTGCGAGTTATGTGGTCAGGCCATTGTGGACTATCGCTGGGAGAATGTTGGCTGAGACAAGGGGCCAGTCAAAATATGAAATAACATGGTTTTAGAGGTTCAAGTAATTTTTGTTCAGACTGGTCAGATTTATAGTGTGGTAAGTATGCTTTGGGGGCAGAATTAATGAAATGACAAATATATGCACATGAATATTCATGATGTAAAATGAGTTCAGAATAGCATCTGACTAATGATGTTTATCACTAAAGATTAGTAGAACAAATCATTAAGAAGAATTAGAAGATTTTAAAGTAGAAGCATGAGAACAACCACTGCACTGGCAGACAGGGTCCACAAACATTCACTTAACCAAAGACTAAGAAAAAGCTAACTACTGTATTTCAAGGTCCATTTGCATCTGAAAGAAACTAGATAGAAGGCATTCTTAATGTCTAATGTGAAATTATCAAGTGTATTGAATATACTTTTCAGAGGAATATAAAGGAATGCGTAATGTGTAATGTCAAAAGGATGTGTGAGGAAAGATGGATAACCACTTTGAGCTGGGTGTGGTGGTGCATACCTGTGATTCCAGTACTTGGGAGGCATGTAAATGAGTGGGCATGGTCATGGGCATATGTAAATGAGGAGGAGTGGTCAGGGGCAGCCTGTAAATGAGTGGGCGTGGCTACATTGCTCTATGACTTTATTCCCAGACAGGCAACTACTAGATTGGCCCATGGGCTGAAGTTTTCTGGCTAAAGGAAACTGTTAAACTCAGGAGGAAATAATAGGACCAAGTAAACGATTTTTTTTTAAGGTAGTTCTTTGGAATTTTGTTTCTGGGTATGAGGGGATGGACACCTTTCAGCAGAACAAAACTCCCAGAGAGAACTGCTAGAGAAACTAGGTAATTTTAAAAATCTGCTAACAACTGCAGCAGTGCTGAACCAAGTAGGACCAGGGGGGCAGGACCCCAGAGAAGGGTAGAGGCAAGATGGGCTTCACCTGGAGGGCTGGTGCGTGGTGCACCTGGTGGTGTGGGCTCAGGGAACCCAGCTGCAGGTGAGCTTGCCTTCAGGGACAGCGGACCAGGCCGGGGCATTTCTGAGTGTAATGATTTGAGGTACGTTCCTACTGGCATGTAGTGAGCGGAAGACAAGCATCCCGCGGTGCCCTAGGACAGCTCCACACCTCGGCTGTGGGGCTGTTTGGACCAAGATGTCAGAAGTACTCCAGTGGAACCCCTGATCCAATGATGCAACCAGAGACTTAGACACACGTACACCCAAGTGCACACCGTTCTCTTCCCGACTTTGACTCAGACATTCCCTACAGATCATTTTGTTAAGTTCTTCATCTCAACTATGGAATTTATTAAATTAAATGCCATGCATGAGGGTCCCAACCCCACCCCGGCCACATCCATTCTCAGCAAAATACCTGTCACGTTGTGATTTGGTTAAGGACATACTACCAAAGCTCTTTTTACTTCCTCCTTTCCACAATTTTTTCCCTATAACTTCACCTTTTCCATCTTTTAGAAAGTATCTCTTGCCAGCTATGGTAATGTGCACCTGTAATCCCAGTACTTGGGAGGCTGAGACAGGAGGATCGCAGGTTCAAGACCAGCCTTGGCAACTTAGCGAGACACTGTTTGAAAATAAAAAACAAAAAGAGCTGGAGGTATAGCTTGAAGGAAGAACGCCCAAGGATTCAATCTCCAGTACCAAAAGGGAAACAAAGGAAGAACCTCTTTACCAAGAAAATGCCTTGTCAACTTTATCAGATCTCCTTTCTTTTATTTCCCAAGCCAAAAATAAAAGTCTTAGCCCTGCCATCTTTCCCAGGTCATTTCCCCCATGCTTCTCCTTTCTCTTGCTGCCCAAATTTTGCTGCATCTACTTTATTATAATCTAGCACCTATGTCAGGGATTTATTTGCTGCAAACCCCTTCTTAGCCAGACCTCAACCATAGAACAAAAGGGCGCTCTTCAGCCACAATACTTAACATTGTACAAACCTCTTGTGTCCTCCTTCGACAATCGCTAACCTGCTTCTGCCATCTTTTTGCTGACCCTTCACCATCCCACCCACTAAGCATGCCCCACAAACTCTGCATGCTCTGTGTGCCAATTATAAACCATCACAGCTTCAAACCCTCCTGTCCCCGTTGGCTGTATGGTGCTGTACCCCTGGAAACCCCTTCCGCATGGCCAGAGGCTCCCTGATCTGTCAACAGAGAGCGCTGGAGGGAGACTGTGGGCCAGAAATGGGAGAAGGGACTTGCTCCCACCTACTTCCACGTCCTATGGCGTTAGTTCCAGGGACAGCAGCTCATTCTAATTGGTAGCTCTTCCAACACTTACAGAACAGTCTCATGACAGCCCCTTCCCCTGACCAGCTGGTGTGATTATTAAACCTCAACGAAATGAGCAGCTTTGGGCTACAACAAGGACATCTGTAGCCTTTGTTTTAGAGGTAGAAGACACTGTACATTGATAACTTCAATATTGGCTCAGTTAGGTTTATTTACTTTTACAGTATCACCAAGTCCCCCAGGAAATAGGACTATTTAAAGAAAGGTTCTAGGTGTGGGGACATCGCAGGAACCCATTCTGTGCTGAGTTGTGAGGCCATTGGAAACGGGTGGAGACTGGGAAGCCAGGGACAGGCGTGGCAGAGTTACCCAAGGCCTGAGAGAAACCTGTGAGAAGATGAGCCATGCCAAGGAGGGTCTGAAGAAGGCCAAGCCCTCAGGCCCAGTGGTCTTCTGTATCTGCAGGTTCTGCATTCGTGGGTTCAACCAAATGCACATAAAAAATATTTGGAAGAGGCAGGCATGGTGGCACACACCTGTAATCCCAGTACTTGGGAGACTGAGATAGAAAGACTGCAGGTTCAAGACCAGCTTCAGTAACTTAGGGAGACTCTCAGCAACTTAGTAAGACCCAGTTTCAAAACAAACAAAAGAAATTTTTTTTTAAAGGGCTAGGAGTGTAGCTCAGAGGTAGAATGTCCTGGGTTCAATCCCTAGTGCCACACACCAGAAATTTTTGGGAAAAAAAATTACATCTGTACTGAGCATGTATAGACGTTTTTCTTTTCAGGATTCCCTAAACAATATAATCATTTACATAGCATTTACATTATATTAGGTATTACACGTTATCTGGAGAAGATTTAAAATATACAGGAGGCTGTGCATAGGTTATAAGCAAATTTGGGGCCATTCTGTATGAGGGATTCGGGCAATCCCTGGATCTTGGTATTCACAGGGCCCTGAAACCAATCCCCTAGGATACCTCCCGATGACGGTACTTGTACATTATGCAATATACACAGCTATCAAGATTTATCCTGGTCCAGTTTAATATGGTGACCATTTTGTGAAGTTTCCTGGAGAATTGGGTTACTTGATTGCAGTACTATTAGTTCCTAAAATGAAGAATTTCCCCACATTTAGCATTTCTTTACACTGCTTTGTCAAGTTACCCATTGCCTTCAAATAAAAAAATCAGAGAATAAGTGCTCACCTCTGTACCATTCCTTTAATGTTTGGAAAATCACAGCATTCATAGATGACAGATTTCATCAAGATTGCCCTGAGTTTAACATACTACAGTCATATAAATAGCTTGATTATGTATTTATTAATAAATTGTTTTGAAGTCAAGATTTATTAAAATTGAAATAAGTCTATGTTTTATTACACTTATAAGAAATATAATTATGAAAGGGTTTTATAGTTTTTTTTAAAAAGCAAGAGCTGGGTTTGGTGGTGCATGCTTGTAATCTCAATACTTGGGAGGCTGAGACAGGAGGATTGCAGGTTTGCAGCCTCCTCAGCAACTTAGTGAGACCCTGTTTCCAAATAAAAATAAAATAGGGCTGGGGGTGTAGCTCAAAGGTAGAATGCCCCTAAGTTCCATCCCCAGTACCACAAAAAATAAAAATAAATAAAAAACAAAGTAAATTTATATTCTTTATTTGGAATACCATATAGAATAAAAAGGGAGGATGTCCATTATTTCTATTCTTTGAAGCATCTGTCCATCTTCTTCCTTACACCAACAACAGGAAAAGAGAGAACTATTTTTTAAAACATACATATTTAAAATTTCTAAAAATATGTTTAGAACATATTTAAAATATATAAAAATGTTTTAATATATATATATGTTTAAAATACCCAATGCTCTGGAGTGGTCCTATGCATCCAGTGTAAACCATGGCTCAGCATGAAGCTCTGCTGGTAGGGAGCCTTGGTTTCCTGAAGTAGGGTTTAAAACCCTCCCTGAGAACTCCACAGGCCTCTCAGATCTAGAGAGTGCCAACTCCAACAAGCAAGAAGACCCTGGGTGACTCCTTTAAAAACATTTATCAAGGGCTAACACCATGTTCAACCCTATTAAATGATACAATAACTAAAGAGACAACACATTTTATAGGATACTCATTGAATTAATACATGCCTTGCACAAGGTGCATGGCCCCTGCTCAGAGACAAGCCTCTGGAGGATTGTGGGGCCAGATAGCAATACAAAGCACTGGATGCCATGTGACCTGTCCTTAAATAGGGGTTACAGTAGCACAGGAGAGAAACAGTGTCTTGCAGGGGTGGTGAGGAGACTGCTGCTTGAGGAACACTGGCCAGAGAGGAAACCAGATCTGAGGGGCCCTTGTGGGGAGAGGGAGGGAGAGAGGGGAAGAAAGAGAGGGAGGGGGAAGGAAGAGTGAGAAGAGGAGAGAGAGGAGGAGAGCGAGAGGGGGAGAGAGAGGAGGAGAGATAGGAAAGGAGAGGGAGAGGGGGGAGAGCGAAACAGAGGGAAAGGGAGGGGGGAGAGAGGTCCAAGTGGTGCTGGCACAGGGCACACATGTGTAGGAGACTGGCAAGCCTAAGACAGCTGAACTTTATCATATGTGAGTTATGTCTTTAAAAAACTAAATCAATAACACAGACAGCAAAATGATAGAATAATTATTCTGACTGCATCTTTTCCTACTTGAATCAGCTTCTTAGCCACATGCATCTCTAATACCATGGTACCTTGTTTTCCTGTACCGTAGCCTCGCTGTTTTGTATGTGTTCGTAAAGTTCCCTGGCTGGCCACATGACTTCTGCACATGCTCCCACTGCTGGGCTACCTGATCTTGGACTTCCAACCTCTACAATTATAGCCTCTGGTGTTGCTTTAGCAATGGAAAGCAAAGCAATGCATTTACAACTGCACTGTTTTCTTAGTTCTTTCTGCCTCTGGTCTAGCAACTGTCCCATATCACAGCTGCAGCTCCCCTAAGGTCTCCAGGCGGGGTTCCATTTCCATGCCCTTATTCAGGAACTTTCTCTTCTAGGAATGCCCTTGCCTACTCCATCAGCAAAGAGTAGGACCTCACCTTTGCAGATTGTTCCCAAGACCCATTTTCTCTAAGAACGCTTCTCGTCCCGTTAGGGTAAGCAATATATTTAATTTCCTCTTTAACAATATCATTTTGAAAGCGATTGTTTGCATTTAAAATCTGTTTCTGAACCTATTCATAGTTGATTTCTTCTCTCCTCAGCCAGAGGAGATGAGTTCCTCCTCCACAGCACAGAACAGTGGGGTGTGGAGCATTTTGCATAGGCTCACAGTGTGCTAAGTAAATAGGAAGGGAAATTTATACAGCTAGCAGAAACTACCAAATTATGTATTTCTCATAACCTTCCTACATATAAACTGGAAAAAAAGGGCTGAGGTTTATAAAACACATGTCCAATATCAAGTGTCTATTATGCCCTCCAAAGATGATCTTATATTGCTGGATCTTACGGCCCTTGAACATTACGCAGATTTCATTTGTATGGATTTGACATTCTTTTACATTATCGCAGGGATTTGGTTTTGAGAGGCTTTTTTTACCCAGAGTCAAATTTCTAGTCTTTCATTTTAAGCTGGTCATTCACTGTTCACTTTCAAAAGGATTTAAATCCTTTAACAGCTACCGCATGGCCCTGTCTGTCAGCCCAGAACTCAGGAGGTATCAGTGTGCAGAGGGGCTTGCCGGAGGCTCCTCGCACTGTTGGATGTGAGTCTGTGACCCACAGCCTCGCAGCTGGCTGAGGAGCACAGGACCGTGGAGGGCTTTCCAGGAGCCAAGCTGAAGAAAGGGGGTCTTGGTGCAGGAAGTGCCTTCAATTACATGACTTACCCACACCTAACACTGCATATGAATTCCTCATGAGCGGAACTTCATTCATTGTTCCAAACCTACCACTAAAAAATAATCTGCAAGAAGAATTTTGTCAATGGCTTGTCATGCGTGGCATCAGCAAGAAAGCTGCCTCGTGCTGAAGTGGCTTGAGGGTCGTGTGCTGAGCCATGTCCTGCAAGGAGCCTTGGGGCCGCACCTGCAAGCTCTCCTGAACACAGAGCCAGAAAAAAAACCCGTGCAAGACTGACTTGCGTGGGGACAGAGGTGAGTCACTGAGGGGACACGCAAGGTGCAGCGTTGATCATATCAAGAAGATTTTACCCCAGCTCTGGAAACGGAAAGTCCCACGTTTACACGCCGGCTTGGACTCTGGGCTTGTCAATCATGCCAAGAGCAGAGACATCTCCACCAGGGCAGGACAAGCCCCACTGTCTCTACTCAGGGCTCAGTGACGTGAGAAACCCAGGAAGTCTGTGGCAGTGGCCCCACTTTTCAGAACTATGTGCAGGAAAGGAGGGAGTTGGGTTGTTTTTGTTTTTGTTTTAAAAAAAAAAGACTAATAGAAGAAGATGAGAAATAAGTAAAGGAGGCAAGGCATTAGGAATTAGAGAAGAAAAGAGATGCGGAAAGCACCCGAGAATGGGCCAATGGTGGTGGGAGAACATAGGATTGTAGACGTTGGCGGCCTTGATGCTGAGTGTGAGAATAATCAAGACTTACTGCAGCAGATGTCTTATGCACGAGTGGTGACCTGATGATAAATCAGGCTTTCTTCCATTTGCTTTTCTGTGTCACATATTCTGCTTCATTGCGAGCCCTGGGGTCAGTTTGGTGGGACAACGATGGCTTGAGACTACAGAGCAAAGCGTGCCAGGGACACGCCGAAAGCCCAGGGACAGCTCTGGGCTCTGAGGTCCAGAGAGCAGGGGGTGACGTCACCACAGGGAGCAAGGCAGTGGGGATTCCTCTCCCCACGTCGGTCGGGATACTCTGTGTCTGCTCTTTGTAAAGAGGAGATGTTAACTCTGAGTCAGAAGGCGGAGGAACTGCCTTTAAAGATAAATCACCATGAGGCAAAGGCAGGTTTGCACCTTCCCTTAGGTTGCCTGGAGATGGTGGATCCATGCCACAGAAAGAAGGCACAGAGCCTAAGAAGGCAGAGGAGGAGAGCCAAGCTCCCAGCACAGTGCCGGGCTACAGTGAGCCATAAACAGAAGGCGTTTTCATGTTCCCTCCTTTCCTTTCCTTTCTCTCCCCTTCCCTCCCTCTCCCCTCCCTTTCCCTCCGCTCCTTTCCATGTTGGGCTAATGTGAGGTATAAGCAGGGACCTTCCCTCCTCTCCCCTCCCTCTCTGGTCTGTGTCTGCACACCCGGCGTAGGCCTGTACATACATATGTATTTTAATGTGTGTGTATACAGAATAAAATTGACTTAAAAGTAGAGTCCAGACTGACTTCTAATTTTCCACCTCTCATTGCCTTTTATTTACGTCCAGTATAGATTGCTCCCCAAGCTCCAGACGTAATGTCCACATCCAGGCGACTGAACGGCTCCACTCAGATGTTCCACAGATCCGTGTAAAGGAGCAGAACCCCAAACAAGCCCACTCCTCCTGGTACAGGCTCTTGTTCCCGGTTCTTTGCTCCCTTCAAAAGCACCACGATTCATCCACCAACTGCTGGATAAAATGAGCTGAGCGTGGCTGTCCTTACTCTCCCTCCCCCTGCTTTCTGCCCCGTCCCATTCATCCATCTCAGGACCTCTTCCCCACCTGTCTGACTTTCTCGCCGCACCTCTGCTGTCTTCGTTGAGGTCGCCATGTTTTCTCACCTAGATTATTGCCCAGGCTGTCCTTACAGAACGCCCCCGCCATTTCTTTTCCTTCCTTCCTCTTCTCCATCCTTTCTCTAACTCTGTTAGGTAGGTAGAGATGGGCAGAGGAGGGAATGGGACTGAGAAGCCAGCTGGCCCTCAGGAGAAGAGATACTGAGATTCCCCGCGCAGCTGCAGTGGCCATTGAGACCCCCCCCCCCATAGGAAGGTTTCCAACACGGCAGAAACAGCACAGGCGCACTCAGCTGTGGCGTGAAGAGGTAGTGGCCTCCCCAAATGCATACACATGAGGGGAAGGGGTTTCCAGACTGAATAAAACTCACCACATGGAGACCGCACCCCGTTCTCCACTTCTGAAAATGGACCCTTTCTCTAGAATGTAAACCCTTTATCGTGGCTCTCTCTTAAACTGTACCCCACTTCCTTAAATATACCTTTTATTTCCCCCTGTTTATACTTTCCATGTGAAATCTTTCTCTTGGGAAGTGAGGACCTAGGAAGAGATCATCACCCTCTAGTATTAATTTCTAGGGGCTGTTATCACCCTTTAACAACTCCAAGCTGGCCTTCCTGGAGGGAAGTCCACTGTGCACTGGCCCATTGTTGCCTCTCCAGTGCCTTCCCAGGACCCCGTGGCTACCTGATGGTCTCATTCCTCCACTCTCTGGGAACCCAGGTTCAGGTGACCTCTGGACGCCCATGTTCCTCACCCTCCTCCCCTGGTGCTCTTCTTGCTACCATTTTTTTCCCTTCCCTAACTTTGTCTTCAGGGCCTCAGCTCAGTGCCATCTCAATCAGGGAGATATTTATCATTCTCCAAGTCTGGCCTGTGTCCCTTACATAGTTCCATGGCAATCTGTGTCTCTTCATAGAACAGGAATCAGCTGTATTGTAATTGTGGGCTCTGAGATCAGGGGTTGACACACTTTTTATGTAAAGGCCCAGGTAGTATATATTTTAGGTTTTGCAGGCCTTGAGATGTTACAGTTACTCGACTGCTGTTAGAGTGCAGGAGCAACGACGGAGAGAACATGATAATAGAAAAGTATGGCTGGGTTCCAGGAGAGCTTTACTGATAAACATTGAAAACTTGAATTTTGCTGGTAGAGTGTTTGCCTAGCATGTGTAAGGTCCTGGGTTTGATCCCCAGCACCACAATAAATAAACAAAAACAGAAAGGGGGGGGGACCTGAATTTTATATCATTTTCATATGTTACAAAATATTCTTTTTATCTTTTTCAACCATTTAAAAATGTTTATATTATTCTTGGCTTGAAGTCTATACAAAAAAATAAAAAAACAGATGGGTGAGCCAGATTTTGCCTACAGCTGTGATTTACCAATCAGTTTTAATAGCCAGGGCAGTAGTGTCTCGTCTGACTTTGTATCCACAATGCTTAGTACACTATCCAACTTATAGTAGGTGCTTAATATGCACCCACTTAGTAAATAAAACATCCAGATAGTAGTGGTGACAGTGTGGGGATCCAGACCTGAGCCAGAGTCAGGGGCGGTCATACATGGTGTGGCATCACACCGAGACGTCACACCACCCACCCAGGGCTGAGGCCGACGTGATGTAAGACTCAGAGAAAGGCATGTGAGATACTGGGAAGTGATTCTAGAGACACCTTGATTTTGTCTTGATGCAACCGTGGCCTCTTCATTCGTGTTATTAATTCCTAACCAACTTATAGTCTATCATGTAGTCTTCCCATCACCCCATCTAACGTGGCCTTTTTTACGATGCTTCCAATATTTGAAAGAGTCAAGGTTTGGTCATTTCTACTTAAAAATCAAATCTTTTTCAAAACTGTTTTCAGCTTGGGAATCAGAAACCTCTGATCTTTTTAAGTTACATAAATGCTAGAGCACCGAAGCACTGACCTTCAAGAGCTATCAATTAGAAGGAATCCTATGTATTGCCAGGAAATTCCTTCTCTTCCTATATAGTTTTATGCATAGTTGACTCTGCTTTCTTTTCCTTTAAAAAACAAAAACAAAAACAGGAAGACCCTAAAGAACATGGAGCCCCCACACCTAGGCATTGCCTGGAACCTCATCTTTCAATTACGAGTTGGTTACCTGGGTGAGCAAGTTAGTTACACTCGGAACCTCAGAGGCTTGGCAGCCCAGAAGGCTGGGAATCCAGGATGGCCTTTGCATCTGGGAAGGCAGCAACCCAACCGCGAGTCCGCAGGGAGTCACTGGTGGTAGGAACTTGGGGCCAGGAGGAGGAAGCGAGGACTGCAACCAAGTGGCCATTTAATAAGAAAGTGAGGCCTATGATTAGTAACTAGCCACTGGTGGCACTGCGTGACAGTTGATATCTCAGTTATTTGGAGGAAATAGCAGAGACATAAGGAGCAACAGGTCAGAGCGACACCAAAAGGAACATACTCAGGTAAGATAGGTGGACAGCACCATGACTTCCAACCAGCTCTAAGTCTGGGGGGTCATGCGTATATTCTAAATACACCGCAGGTTATTAACCTATTAAATGATCAGATTGAATTCAGTCCTGGGGAACATGGAATTGAATTCTCACATCTCTAAAGTCCCTTCTGGCTTCAACATTTAGTTATTCAAAATTTAGGAATTGAAACCAATTCCTAAATTGAGATGTTTGTCCTGGTTTCAGGAAAGTTTGGCCCCTGAGCAGGGGGTGAAGATTAATTCACAATTCAAACTCGGTGGTTTCCAAGGGGCAGCAGCTGACCAGGCATGACACGCCTGCGAATGGCGTGACTTTCTGACTGGCCTCTCTCCTGAGTGAGTGATGGCTACAACCTCTGTCACTGCTCTTGCAGCTCCACGGCTTCAACATCAGCCAGAACTTCCAAACCTCCACCAAACATTTCCATCGTACATAGAATAGGAGAAACAGTTTGAAACAAGGTTTTCAATGTGGATTTTCAGCCCTGATCAGTGTTGAAGCTGAATGTAGACAGGACGCCACGCCATACAGTCTTACAAGAGTGGGGAAAGAGACCACACGTCTTCACTGCCTGATGACTTAAAGTCCGTGTAGAATCCATGTAGACCCAGCAGTGTCCCCATGTCAGTTTTTACCTAGGTGAATCATCAGTAAAGGAGTTTATTAGTAGCTTTTGTTTATGGAAGCCCAGAAGAAAGTGCATTCTGAAAACAAAATCACTGGGCTGATTTTGTGAATTTGAGCAGAGTTAGTCATGCCAAACCCCGGATGGCTGGGGGCCGTCTGTTTAGCAGTCAGGGGACAATCCTGAATTTAGGGCAAGACGGAGAGACAGGTCGAGTTCCCGGTCTCACCTGGGTCGCCCTTATTAAATCTCAACTGTTTCACTCAGGACAGTGAGCTAAAGGCTGGGCACTTTTACATGGAGAGGCTTCTGGTTGGGGTGGGGTCAGTAGTCCTCTTTCACAGACAGGGATACATGGGCACACTTGGAGCAGAGGACTGCAGTGACCCGGCCTCCTCAGTGGAGAGCCTCCTCCACACTCTCCAGCGGGGACACCTCCCTGCAGCTCACACGCTGCCCTGAGGACCGTCAGTGCACACGTGCCACACTTTACAGTAGCTCCTGGAGGTCGGCGCGCGGCGCCTGGAAGCAGCGGAAGACAGGGAAAGAAAAGGAACCAAAGGAAAAAAAATGGAAAAGGGGGAAGAGACAAGACTGACAGCCCAACTCTGGTCCCCGCCCCCGGTGGCCCCGCCCACCCGGGGACTCGACCCGGTGCCCCCGTCCCTTTCTGTGACCCCGCCCCATTATATAGCCCCGCCCAGGTGCCCCACCCCATTCCGTGACCCCGCCCCCGATGCCTCCGCCCCCATGTCCGGGCCAGCTCTGTGGCCCTGCCCTGTTCTGTGCCTTGTCCCGTTAGGTGGCTCTGCCTCCAGTGGCCCCGCCCCTCGCGCTGGCCCCGCCCCCAGCCAGGCCCGGCCCCGCCCACTGCCGGGCGCGCGTGCGCGTTGGGCGCTGGCCAGCGCGGCGCGGCGGGGCGGGTCTGACGTGGCAGTCCCGGCGCGGCGCGGCGCGGCACCGGGCGTGGAAGCTCCCGCCCGCAGTGGCGCGGCAGCCGAGCCACAGGTACGGCACGGGCCCGGTGGGAGGGAGCGCGAGGCTGGGGCGCGGCGATCGCCGGGCGGGAGGCCGCTCCGGAGGCTGGAGGCTGGCGCAGGCCGAGGGCGCGGGGCCGCGGGCGGCTGCTGGGGTGCTGCTGGGGGTCCTCCGTGTCGCCGCCGGCGCCCCCGTCCTGGCCAGCTGAGTCCTCCTGGGAGGACGGGCGAGTTCCAGATGTCCCCAGTGGGGCACCCTGATGGTGGCACTGATTTGGCCACGTCCGTGCCTGCCCGGGGTGGGACGCGCACCTGGCTGGACAGGGGACAGGGTTCTGCTGGCGACAGGGAGAGGGGTCTGCTAGTGACTGGCAGCGGCTGAGGGTCTGCGGGGGACAGGGGTTTGGGGTCTTCTGGTGACAGGGGCTGGGGATCTGCTGGTGACAGGGGTCTACTGGTGACTGACAGGGGACTGGATTCTGCCAATGACAAGGTACTGAGGATTGGGCTCTGCTGGTGACTCAGGACTGTGGTCTGCCAGGTGACAGGGTACTGAGGACTGGGTTCTGCCAATGACAGGTACTAGAGAGTGGGCTCTGCCGTTCACTGGGGACTGGGGTCTGCCAGACAGGGTACTGGGGGTTGGGTCTGCCTGTGACGGGGTGCTGGGGTCTCTCTGGGGTGGTGGTTTCCCAGGTTTTGGCCCTAGGCCTGCCCGTGCCAGGTGGCTCTCTGCCACGTCGCTTCTGGAAGCTGAGTCAGGGTTCTGCAGCTTGGAACTCGGTGCGAGGAAGTTTGACGTGGCAAAGAGGTGGCATGAGGAAGCAATTCCTCCCGGGACCAGTTGAGAGGGACCGGTTGCTCCTTGCTCTGGGACGGACATCTCTGCTCTCTTCTCTGATCCAGCCACAGGCTGCTGCGTGGGTGTGTTTCTGCCGACTTCCTCAGCGCGCTGGGTTGGAGGAGTCGGACCAAAGCTCAGGCTGCCACGTCTCTCTCCGCTAAGTGGGAGGAGGGGAAGGGCTGCCACAGCAAATCAGGCCAGAGCCTTTGCCTGCCTCCTCTTTTTGTTCTCCCCATCCAAGGAGAAGAAAATGATCTCATATTTTCACTTGCTTGCCTTAGTTTTGTAAACTTATGGTTTAATATGAAAACGAAAGCAAATCACCAATTTTAGGCTTCAAATTTTAAATTTGAATGCCATTTCATTTCCTGGATACAGACAGATTCCAAGTATTAGCAGGTATCACCAATCTTTACCTTAAGGGGCAGCAAACAAAAGAACAAGAGGAAGAATATGACCACACTGGGTGAAGAAACTGAAGAGAAGCTGCCGAATCAGTATTTTATATTGTGTATGTGTGTGTGTGTGTGTGTGGTATGTGTGTGTGTGTTTGTGTATGTGTGTGTGTGTGTTTTACTGGGGATTGAACGACCCAAGGGTGCTCTACCCTTGAGTTACATCCCCAGACCCATTTTATTTTTTATTTTGAAACAGGGTCTCACTAAGTTATCGAGGGCTGGCCTTGAACTTGCGATCCTCCTGTCTCAGCCTCCCAAGTACTGGGATGACAGGCATGGGCCACCACACCTGGCTAGAGGCTTCATTTTCTAAAAGAGGAAACTGAGGCCCAGAGGGGGTTTTCAGCTTATTCCATGTCATACAGCTATGTATTGGCAGATATGGAATGAAAACCCACTTCCTTTGGCAGGACCCTGATTACTTTCTGTCTTGTTATAAAATACTTTTTGAAAATAGTCTTATGAAATGTCTCATTTTGTGAAAACTTGGAAAAATGAAAATTTTAAAGCAAAATTATGTTCTGGTTCTAAGTAGGCTCAAGATGGGTCCGCTATATTTGTGAGTGTGTGAAATTGTTCTTAGAGGTATGGTATCATTTAAATCAGAAAGAAATTCTGTCTTTGAGAAACCACTGGTAGCTCTCAAATGGTTGTAGCTGCCACTCAGGTTGGTCAAATGGTGAATCATAAAATAAGGTGATTATCAACTTTATCTTCTGCTATATTTGTTGGACTATGATTTCTCTCCGTTGTAACTACCAGATTAAAATTATTAGTTAGAAGAGCATGAAAAGATATAAGTCATAGCTGGGTGTGGTAGTGTACACTTGTGATCCCAGTCCTTGGGAGGCTGAGACAGGAGGGTCGCAGGTTTATAGCCAACCTCAGCAACTTAGTGAGGCCCTCTTGTTGACATGCTGGTTTTTCTGTTGCAGGGTTCTTTTGTGGGACTATCCATTGGAATGATATTTTCACAATGAGCCAACAAGGTTATGTGGCCACACCTCCCTATTCTCAGTCCCAGCCAGGCATAGGCCTTTCTCCGCCTCATTATGGACACTACGGGGACCCTTCCCATGCAGCTGCTCCACCAGGTAAAGTGTGTTATTGTGACCTGGATGTGACTAGTCAGTCATGCCTCAGGCTCAGAGACATAAGATGTTCTGAAAGAGCTGGATAGTCGTTCTGCGATACCAAAGTTTGAGATTATAGGGTCGTTTGGAAAAGGCACTCACCAGTTTGATTATTGCATGGAATATAAGTCTGACTTTTAAACATAGACTGAAACAAAGACTCTTTCTTGGGTGTTTTAGTTTTATCATTAGACTTATTTTTGCTGTTAATGAGTGATGTGAGGTTATTGTAAACATTCAGTAAAAATGAATTAAATATCTATGTGTTAAAGTGGTTTGGGCAATAATATTATAAAGTCAGTTTTAAGATTAGAAAAATACTGTTAGATTTATACCCTAAAGATTACTCACTGGTAATAATAACAAGGAAAACATGGCCTTGCTTTAAAATCATTATTGAGCAATATGGTTGCTTTAAAATATGGTGCCCAGGGGAGAGTCTTGGCTTTGGGGGTGGACGTGGGGAAAAGAAGTGATGGAGTGGGCTGACAGTGATTGTCCTAGTGGCAGGTGCCACCGTGAGGCTCCCTCCCTTCATCAAAGGGCTGCTCTGAGGAACCCAGCTTTGGGAGACAGGCTAATAGCAGCTTGTTTCAGGTCTGATGGTCCCAAATTCCCTAAAAATGTCCCTGGACTTCTGAAAGGAGAGGAGGAAATTCAAGTCCAATCCACACAGAAGATACATCATTTTATGTAAATGCTCAGGAGTAATGGCCCAACAAGTAGAGAGAAACCAGGAAATATGGGTTTGCAGTTCCTCTAGGACCCAGAAAGGCAAGTTTACAAGTGCTATGGGGAATTCTGGTCCTGGGTAAATTTATGCCATTTATGCATCTGTGTGGAAAGGCCATTGTAAGTCGATGAGTGACTAGCTTAGCTCCCAGGCTATGCTAGAAAGCATGTATAGGATGCAGGGTCAGCAAGGGGCAAGCAAGGCTGTATAGGGAGACTCGGTGTTAGCAACCACACAACATGCTGCAGAAGATGCTCCAGTTGTGAACTCCTTGTGCAAAGACACCCTATGATCTTGTCTTCCTCAAAGATTGAAAGATCTTCAGACAAGAGAATCTTCCTCCTGTGTAGGACCCATCTTCCCAAGGCATTTATAACCTGCCTTTCTTGGTCCTGAAACCATTAACTCATCTTTCTCCAGTTCCTCTTTCTATTTGATGGTTCATTTTTTTCTCAGCATTTATATATAAAGATGATTATAAGTTACTCCTTTTTGATTATTTACCATGGATCAAAAACTGGTCCTGAAACCTTAACATTGATTATCTTATTATTTAACCCTCATACAACGCTATGAAGTAGATTACTAGCCCTCTTTTGCAGCTAAGAAAGCAGTGTCTTCCCGAGTTACTCCATGCCCCTGCCTCCATCCCTCGCGGCCCAGTGTGGTTTACACTCCATAGCTGACACCCAGTCAGCCACCCATCTGCCCCTCTCCAGGGTTATTGGAGGGCTCCTGTGACAGAATGAGTGACCTCGTCCTGTCCGCCCTGTTTGGAGTTGAGGCTGTTTATTATTCTCGTTTCTCAGAACTCTCTTCACCTTTGGTTTGGATGACTCTGCTTCTCTTGATTGCTTTCTGACAGCTCTGTTGAAGGGGCCTCCTGCTACGCGCCGTCAGGTGCTGCCGTTCCCTCTGTGTTCCATGCCCTCCCCTCTCCTCTGCAGGCCTTCCCACGCCACGTGCTGGTCTCTCGCACCTGTATCTCCAGCACAGATGCCTCTCCTGAGCTCAGAAAAATATTCTCCATCAACCCACCTGTTGACATAGGCATCTCATACTCATGTCCAAAACAATTCAGTATTCTTTCATTGAAATCTATTTTACTGGCATTCTGTATCACGTACTAGCATGATTTATTTAGCAATTTGCACCAAAAACTACTGAAAAAAGAAACTATTCCTTCTAAACCCCCTCCAATCCAGTTGGTCTCACAAATCTTTTTGGAGCAATTGTAAACATCTTTCCAACCTCCTTCCATTCGCACGCCACTCTTTTTGTGGTATCCATGCCTCCCTGGATTGCTAAAATGCCATGTTAGCCATTTTGCCCCTGTCCAATACTGCCTTTCTCCTGAGCCAGAGGGATTTTATACCACATACAACTCTAGTTTGGACTTTCCTTCGCTTAAAACCTCTTATGGTTTCCGTCACCCCATTTATATTTTAAGCTCCGCAGGCCGTCATTGTCTTTTTTCCAGTCCATCTGTCCCCTTCCTGCACACGTCACTGTGGACACTGAGTTGTCACTTGGAAGCCACCACCCCTTGCTCCGGTCAGCACTTGCCTCCACACTCTTCTCACAGGAGTCCCTCAGAGTCGTAGGGCTGTGGCCTGTTCTCCGTCAGGCTCACTTCTAAGTCCACCTCCTGGGTCCTTCTTGCCCTGCACCACCTGTGCTGGACAGGTGTGCCTGAGGTAGTGCAGACACTCATCTCTTCAAAAATACCTCAAAACATTTTTAAAAACTCATATTTTTTTAAAAAAACTTTAATTGAAAATTTAAATGACATATATTTGTGTACTTTTCTCTGAGCTGAGTAGCCGCGGATACCTCGATCTGTAGCCATTCTGTGTCCTCTGGTCCACCCTTCTGACAACCCTTTTGTTGGTTTTCTGATAGAGGCGGGCAACCGAGGTATGCTTTCTTGGAATGTCCATTTTACCATAGATCTGGCTAACTCTTGCTCTGTTTTCCTCCCAGATCATATCTTCTTGAATGCCTATTAATTGTGTTTTTTAATTCTTTTGCTGTGTAGGAACAAACAATAGATTTATTGAGTGAGCAAAATATTTGTGATTTAACAGCAAGGACTAGTCTCAGTCCTTATAGTACTTACCTGTCTAGAGGGAAATGCACGATGTCAATTGGCTTATCTTTGTTTATTTTAGGTAAACTTTTTTTCCATGAATAGTTTTTTGTTTCAGTGTGTTAGGTCCAGGGCTAAGTTCAATGTGTGCTTTTTTGTGATGTCGTGTTGGTTAGGGTTCCTTTACTGATGATTGAATCCCTTGTAGTGGAAGGGGATTTGTTAAGGGTATCAGGAGGCACTGAAAATGTTAGACAGGCAGAAAGTCAGACTTCAGACCCTGCTTCCCAAGGAGAAACCCAGCCCCACGGGGCCATTCACCAGAAGTCACTGCCTTTCTAGCCCACAAAAACCTTCTCTCCACCAAGCCGGGGAGCCTCCCAAGGACGTGTCTCCTTACTGAATTTGTAGTACATGGCAATGTGAATCGTAGGAGAGACTGGGAAGTGGACCATACCAAAAGGCAAGTGGGAGGGGCCTGGGGCTGGTGTGGAGTGAACCTCTACAGTAATTCCACTGTGTGAAAGATGCCTTGTTATTAGATGACCTCTTTTAGCATAAGCCTAAGTTCATTCCGTGTGGCACCCTTTCTTTCCTGTTACCATTCTCCCCCTGCTCTGCGAAGGACCTGATTCTCTTCACATCTGATGGCTTTTGAAAATGCCAGCAGCGTGGCCGGGGAGACTCCGTTCAGACAGCAGCAGGGCTGACGTCCCAGCAATGTTGACGTACCCAGAGTGGAGTCCAAAGTGCGGGCACACCAACCAGAAGGACTTTGAAGTCTGACCCAGCCGGCCTGGCTCCCTGGTCTCCCTGCCTGGCCTCCCGCTGCCCTGGTGGTGTCCTGCCCTCAGGTCCCCACTCAGGCTTTGCCGATGACTGGAGCCCGTGTCCTGTCCCTGTGCTGAGAGAACTCCTGCTTGTCCTTTGGTCCGGCTCAGGCGGGCCTTCCCCCAGATCCCAGCACCCCCAGGCAGGGCCGGGGTCCCCTCAGGTGACAGGCAGGCCCCATCATCCTTTGCTTACTTGGTTGTCTCTCCAGTTAGAGCCTCAGTGCCTCCCAGGCTTGTTAAGTGTACTCGAATGAGTGGGTTAGAATCACTGCCATGGAGGTGATTTCCAAAAATAAAAGAGGGCACATTTCCTAAGATTGGTGTGCAACAGTTCTGCGTGGAGATACATGCATGTACGTATATATCAGAACTGCTTTCAATCCTCCAGACTCACATGGAGGCTGGTGAAAATGGCTACTAGAAAACAAGAATATCTTGGGTTCCTTATAGTGCACGTAATTATTTAAGTTGGAAATATTTTACTGCTCCTGTTGTGGATTTTCTACTTATCTTCAAAATAATGTTTTAAAAGTAAACATACAAATGTGCATGTCATTATGGCTATATATGTTTAGTTAGAACATAAATTCTTAGAAAAAGGAGAGCAGGGAGTATGGGCGGGAGAGGGGCAGTTGTCTAAACACCCCAGGCCCCTGCCTCATTTAATTCTCACAGTGGTCCTTGGAGAGAGGGGACACAGTTCAAGGCCGTGGCTCTGAAGGATGAAGCGTCCTGTCAGGCACAGCTACTAGAAGCTAGGGAAGGGACTCAAACCCAAGTCTGTGTGACTGCAAGTCTCATGTTTTAGTAACTTTGCTGGGCGTGAGGTTTAGCACATCACGTAAAAATGTAGTGGATTTATTTATTTATTTTTGTGGTTCCGGGTATTGAACCCAGGGCTTTGTGCATGCCAGGGAAGTGCTCTACCGCTGAGCTACACCCACAGCCCACTGTAGTATTATAAGAACTTTTTTTCACAGAAAAATAAGTACTATGTGATCTCACTCATGGAATCTAAAAAAGTTGACTTCAGAAAAGTTGAGGGTAGAGTAGTAGTTGCCAGGGAACATGGGGGCAGAGGCTGATGGGTGGGAAGAGTGACAGGTGGAGGAAGGAAGCGGTGCTGCCGTGCTTTTGCACAGTAGTGCCAGTATAGATGCCTGTTATGCACAGTATATCTCAAATAGCTGGAGGAAAGGATTTTGAATGTTTTCACCATAAAAAAATTATAAATGTTTGAGGAGATAGATATGTTTAACCTGATTTATACCTTACACAGTGTATGCATGTATTGAAATATTAATATGCACAATTTTTATGTTTTTATGTATTATTTTTAAAAAACTGAGCCAGATGCAGTGGCGCACACCTGTAATCCTAGTACTTGGGAGGCTGAGGCAGGAGGACCACAGGTTTGAAGCCAGCCTCAGCAGCATAGTGAGACCCTGCTTCCAAATAAAAACAGGAAGGAGCTGGGGTGTAGCTTGGAGGTACAATGCCCCTGGGTTCGATCCCCAGTACCACAAAATAAACAAACAAATAAAAACAAAATGAAAAATGAATTTAGAATTTAAAAGCAATATTTATTTGTGTTTGTGGTATATGAAAAATTGCTAGATTTTTAGAACTTGGCCCGCAAAGCTAATGTAATTTCTCCAGTTTAAGCAATTCTGTCTTGGGAAGAACCCTTTGTACAAGTTTCAGTGTGGTCATTCACAAAGACTGCCATGTCAGTGGCGGATGGCATTCTTGATCACCCGGTGTCTGAGAGCCCTTTCTTGACAGGTCCTAAGGACAGTGTGTGCACTTCCAAGCGGGGAAGATAGCAGAGGAGGTGTGGGTCCACAGCCCCACCGGAGGTCATGTGCAATAGTCCGCACGACTCCTGGAGATTACCCATGGCTGCCGAAGAGGGTCAAGAGTAGGTTGACCAGTTGGAGCAAAAGCAAGGAGGGTGGGAACAGAGAGGACTAATGAGGAGCTGTATTGTCTCTCCCTTTTTCTTTTCTTTTTTTTTTTTTTGCGATACTGGGATTGAACCCAGGGGCGTTCTACCTCCGCGCTACACTGCCAGCGCTATTTTTAATACTTTATTTTGAAACCGGGTCTCACGAAGTTGCGGAGGGCCTCACTAAGGAGAGAGAGAGAGAGAGAGAGAGAGAGAGAGAGAGATCTGAGGCTGGCCGCGAACCCGGATCCTCCGGTCTCCGCCTCCCAAAGTACTGGGATTATTAGCATGCGCCACCACGCCCGGCTCTCCCTTTTTCTTTTAAGAGGCTAGGAGGGATCTCACTTGTATCTTGCAGAGAGGAAACAGGTCCTCAAAATAGCTTCTTGCCCAGGTTGTACAGCTACTAGTAACTGGCAAGAGGAGCTCTGGACCGCTCTAACCCAAGCCGGATGATGTCCTCCTCTGCCATCATTTCTCTCAAAGATAAGAGAAAAATGCCTGAAAATGCCTCCCAAGAGAAACCTTGTTTGTATGTTTGTTTGTGTGTTTTGTGGTACTGGGGATTGAGCCCAGGGGTATTCTACCTCTGAGCTACACACCCAACCCTATTTTATTTGGAAATGACCTAAGTTGCTGAGGCTGGCCACAAACCTGTGATCCTCCTGTCTCAGCCTCCCAAGTACTGGAGTTATAGGCATGTGCCACCTCACCGGGCTCCAAGAGAAACGTTTGAGAACCTCTATGTAGAGGAGCTGCTTGCCATGAGCACATCCCTGCCGGGAGTATCATTTGACTGCACGTGATCCTGTGACTGAGCAGTTCCCAGCTGCTTATCACCCAACAGTTAGGGTCCTGGGAACGCTCCAGATGATGTGTTCAGGATTTGTGGGGGAAGTATACCCTACTCTCCATTCACTTTCCCATAATGTAACCCAGAGGTATTTCCAGTGCCCCCCTTTTTCTTTGGTACTGGGGATTGAACCCAGGGGCATTCTACCTCTAAGCCTATATCCCCAGACCTATTTTATTCTTTTATTTTGAAATAGGGTCTCACTAAATTGTGGAGGGCCTCACTAAGTTGCTGAGGCTGGTCATGAACCTGCGATCCTCCTGTCTCAGCCTCCCAAGTTCTGGGATTACAAGCGTGTGCCATCACGCCTGGCTTTCTACAATGCCTCTTACTGGTTTTTTCCCCAGATTTATTTCCTGATATCTAACTAGCATTTTTCATTATGTGATCTAGTATTCTTTGTGATGAAGTGTTGTATTACAATGCCTCTGTTTTAGTTTCTGTTTGGTGTTTAAGATGATCCCTTTCTCTTCTATTTTATCATCATTATGATAACCAAATAATTATGCCACAGCCTGACATTGGCAGGTCTATGAGGAACAGTTAGAGCAGGTTGGAAGGACATGTTGTCCTACCCTATTTCTTTCCTTCTTCCTTCACCCATTTTATGTTGTTGTATTGTTGTGTTGTTGTCTTCCATCTTTGTTTCATCTCTTGCTGTTAATCTACAATCTTTGTTTTGTCTCTCCTTGCCTTTTAATAGCCTTCTAAATCCACATGCTCTGTTGCAGGTGTAATGAGGCCAGCAGGGCCTTTGGGGGCTCCTGCCCCTGGAGCGGTGCTGTCTCCAGGCCCCCCACCTCCTGGACCACATCAGTTCGGCCAGAATGGAGCACATGCTTCAGTCCATCCTGCCCAAAGGTGAGCTCAGTTCTGCTGCAGTTGTCTCAGAAACACCTTCTAAATGTGTGCCTTTACTGGTTGAAAGTTTACCTTCTTTGTGATATCCACATCCTTCAAAAGATCAACTGGAAAACTGCCCTAGAAATCAAAGCATTGACAAAAATTGGGGGGAAAAGTATTAGTACATATTTTTAAATATATCAGAAGAGTACTTGTCTCAATGCTACACATTTTAGTTTGGGCTTATATTCAGTTCATTTCAGAATTTTGTAATAATTTCCAACTCCTTCGGATGTCCATGATCTATATTCCTCATAAAACTTTCTATCACCCCATTCTCTTGGGTCTTTCACAGAATCTCAGTGCCAATAGGTGCTTATTGGATATTCTTTTCTTTTTTAGGGGGGAGGTAGTGGGTCTTGAACCCAGGGGCATTCTACCTTTGAGCTACATCCCCAGCCCTTTCTATTTTGAAACAGGGTCTTACCAAGTTGCTGAGGCTGCCCTTAATGGGTGTTCTTAAGTGAGATCAGAATGAGATCAGATTGAGCCAGCGTGGGCCTTCGGGGTCCTGTGGAAGGAAGGGCAGGGCTGTAGCAAAGGCAGCCCAGAAACAAAGTCTCCTGTCTCTGCTGTAGTAAGCTGAGAAGGAGAGAAGTTAGAGGGAGGCCTAGAGCCAGGTGTGAGGTGTCTGAGACAGTTGGAGCCCGCACCCGCATCCGGGAGGGACCGTCCCCTGGGCAGGAGCCAGCCTCCCGCTCTCCTACTGGAAATCCCACTGTTGCTTGCGATAGCAGCCACAGAGTTAGCCGCAGGCAGCATTTACCCTCGCGCTTCTCCAGGGATTGCCAGAGCTCCCTTCCCCAGGGTGTAGGCTGGGGGAGGCTGGGAGGGAGTAGCTCTCCAGTGTGAGTCTGTACCCTGCTAATGGTGAAGTTATTTAGTTACCCCTACAAGGAGCCTTAGTTCTTGCTAATAGGACAACTCCTCTGGGACTTTTTAAACCCTCTGGTTAACATTCCTGTGGGGCATTTGCTGGTTTGACACTTCCTGGTTCTTGTTTGTTGTGATAACCTTTGTCGTTGAGAGGTAGCTGTGGGATACAGAGGGATGGTAAGTACAGGAAACATGGAGGATGCCTCTAAGAGTTCCAGTGTGGTTGATCTTGGTTTGAGCACAGAGCAGGGAGTCAAAGGGGCTTTGTGGGACCCTACCCTACTGTGTCCCCTGTTCTCTCATGTCATATCCAGACTCCAGCCATGCCTCACTGCCTCCGTGGACATGGCCTCTCAGTGCAGGCTCACTCCGCCTGTGTACAGGTGCTCCAGGTGACCACTCGCCACCAATGAGCACTTCAAAGGAGGACAGAAAGTGTCATTTCTTGGAACAAGGAATTGATTCTTTTTATGAAGCAATGAATGCACAAATCAGAGCCTTAAAACAACTCTTTAAGTCATTCATCAGTGACCACAACATATTTTAAGTGTGTCCGGCAAGACTAGAATCATATTTTGCTCTATGTGTTTTTCCCCTAGTGTCATTAATTGATTAGAGATATAAAGAAAACTTATGGTGGAAAGTTAACCTGTGTTTTATGTCTTTATTCAGATTTCCCCCCAAATTGTATTTATTTATTTGTTTATTTATTTATTTATTTATTTATTTATTGTGGTACTGGAATTGAACCCAGAGGCATTCTACCCCCAAGCTACATCCCCAGACTGGTTTTATTTCTTATTTGGAAATAGGGTCTCACTAGGTTGGCTGAGAACCTCACTAAATTGCTGAGGCTGTCTTTGAACCTGTGATCCTCCAGTCTCAGCCTCCCAAGTGCTAAGATTACAAGCTTGTGCCACCACGCCCAGCTATTTTTTTATTTTGAAACAGGGCCTTGCCAAGTTGTTAAGGGTCTCCATAAGTTGCTGAGGCTGACCTCGAACCTGTGATCCCCCTGTCTCAGCCTTCCAAGTATTGCTAGGATTACAGGCATGTATACGCCACCACACCTGGCCCCAAAATTATTTAAATCAAAGGAAGCTTAGTTTAACTATGTTGATCTTTTTAAGATTTTTGGCAAGAGGAATTTGGCAAGAGTTTTGCTTAGTAATATTTTAGGGTTAAGAGATTTTTCATCCTAACATTATAACCCCTTATAAAAAAAATTATCTGCCAGAGGAAAACTTGTACTTGTGAGCTTCATGGGAAAAGCACTTTGATCCTTCTTCATCTATTTAATGCAAAGTGTGGGCTATCACCATTCTGGAAATGTGGCGAATACACAGCCGGAGGAATAGTTTGAAGGTTAACTTTAAGTTTTGTTTAAAATAATTATTCAATTTGAAGTATGTGGAGAAGAATGACAAGCTCACGTCAGTGTGGTGTTCTAGGAAGTGCTCACCTGAGGCCTGCAAAGGCTGGTCCCAGGCCTGCTACAGGTGAGGTGCGGGGCGTTGGGCAGGCCGTGGCCCCTCGCAGACTCTGCCCCTGGCCTCGCAAAGGTGCAGCAAAGGGGCACAGGAGGCAAGAAGTGAGCCACTAGGGAAACAGTCCCAGTTCACAGACAGAGAAATTAAAATCAGAGCATGCCATTTGGGAAAATTAATTTTTATTCAAAGTTTAAAATTCTAATAAAAGATTGATAATGTGACTCCAAGCCTGTTCTAAGCTCCTGTGACAGGTTAACCAAAATAGTCTACTGTTTAGGTGCAAAACAGGGAAAAATAAGCGTACAATTTCAAACCAAATCAAAGGTAGCACGTGGTGAAATTTTAGGATTTGAAAAAGTGAGCAAAGCCAAGGACGCACGCCATGATCCCAGCAAGTCATGAGGCTGAGCATCGCAGGTTCGAGGCCAGCCTGGTGACTTAGCAAGACCCTGCCTCAAAATAAAACATAGAAAGGGCCAGGGGTATGGCTCAGAGGTAGAGTACCCCTGTGTTCAAGCCCCAGTACCCCCTTCCAGAGTGAGCAACTCCAAACTTCTTACCGATGCTCACTTCCAAGTACCGTTTTGTAGGGATGTCCTGTTCACTTCAGGGTAGCACAGGTGATGTTTTGTGTAAAAATTGTGTAGGAGCCAGGCGTCGTGGCGCACGTTTGTAATCCTAGTATTTGAGAGGCTGAGACAGGATTGCAGTTTCACAGACAGCCTCAGCAACTTGTGAGGCCCTCTGCAACTTAGTGAGACCCTGTTTCAAAATAAAAGAATAAATTAGGGCTGGGGGTATAACTCAGAGGTAGAATGCCCCTGGGTTCAACCCCCAGTACCACACACACACACACACACACACACACACACAAATTGGGTAGGAGATAAGCAGAATTATCCTGAAGACACAACCACAAAGCATTTAGTTTCCTGCCTTCCTTCTGTTGACCACAGACTTCTGTGTACACAGGCTGTGCTGGGCCCTGCTTCCACTTGATTCCCACAGCTCTTCTGAGTCCATGGCAGGAGTTTGCTCTTCTCTGTCTTGTCACATTAGCCACGTGAGTGTCTGTGGGATGATGATGCTGTCTGGTCCATTCTGAGCGCATGTCAGGCTTAACCGTATGGCATGCATGGCCAGTCGCTTTCCTTGTGCCCACAGAGATGGCCGTACTTAACTTTACAGGTATTGACATTTGTGTCTCACCTGCTTAAGAGACTCCGTGATCTAAGCACCTTCTCTGCTCTCAGATTTCCAGGCCCTCCGCCTGTCAGCACTGTGGCCTCCTCCTACGCCGCGTACCAGCCATCTGCCCAGCCATCCTATCCAGGCCCTGTGTCCACGTCCTCGGTGGCCCAGCTGGGCAGCCAGCTCAGCGCCATGCAGATCACCAGCCAGGGTGAGCTCCACGGCGGCTGCTCACTGCCGTCCACACCGTGCTTACTGTGATGAGAAAGACTTTCTTTACCTTCTAATAGACACCACTCTGGATTCCATACTGAAGTAGTGTTTTGGACATTTCAACGCAAATCACTGGCATTATGTATGGCTACAATTAATTCTTTTCCTGATCATGTTGCCACTTATTTCAAGATGATAGAAGAACCCTCGGGATACTCTACATTTAATGCCAGAGCAATTAAAAAAAATACTGATTTTACAAGTGAACACTAGGACAGTGAAATTATTTTAAGAACTTGTATTCTTAAAATTTCAAACTTGTATTCTTTATTGTGGCTCCCCAAAATAAAAATAAAATACTCATTGTTACAGAGTGCATTTTAATTCTGTGTTTAGACCATGGGAAGGATAGAAGCTCAGATGTTGTGAGGCAGAAAAGAGAAGAAAGGAAAACAGACCGTTACAGTACTGAGACTTCTGTCAGCAGAAATGCTCTCTATTTGAGGAGCCCCAGAAATCTCCAGTGTAGTAACAGCCTAGTTAGCCATTTATCTTGATGAAGAATGCTCCCATATTGCTTAAACTTAGTTCTTTAGATGTGCCAATAAAACCCCCTCAGAATACTCCCTATATTTTACTGATTTCAAAATGGATAAGTCTTGGGACTAGGGGTGTAGCTCAGTGGTAGATGCACAAGGCCCTGGGGCCAATCCCCAGCAACACTCCCCACCCCCCCAAAAAGGATGCATCTCAGAGAAGCAACTCAGTTTCACATAATTAGGAGACAGGAAAACAGAGTCTGGTTTTCTAGCTATTTCCAATATGATTGGAATATTAGTGGCCCATCCCTCCTCTCTGGTTATTTCTGTATAGTTCAGAATTTGTTCAAGTCAAGCACAGAATGCAAATAACGTATTGAATGTGTGACTTACCTGAATAATGCTTGCTATATAATACAATTTTCTGCTATATTATTTTCTGGATAATGTACCAGATACAGGTGTCTTGGTGAATACATCTATCATATAAAGTTAATGCAACTGAGTTAAAATGTATCCTGTTCTATCACTAAAATTAGGAGTGTTGCTTTTACCCTTGAAAATTTTTCCAGTTGTATAAAATACAGATAGCAACTATGTCACTCTCAGAGTGGAATTTCAATTTAAGCCTTTCCCATATGACTTGTAAGTGTAGCCATTGGGTAAGCCGTTTACTGAGATGGCTGCTTTTCTGTCTTTCACAGGCTCGGGCAAGGCTCCCCCTGGCCCTCCATCAGCCGCCTCCTTCCAGGGACCTCCTCGGCCTCCACAGCCATCCATTTTGCAGCCTGGAGCTCAGGTTCTCCCTCCTCCACCCACCATGCTGAACGGGCCTGGAGCCTCGCCTCTGCCCCAGCCAGCACCCAGGCAGGATGGACTCCCTGGGCCTGCTCCTCCTCTGGGTGCGCAGTACCAGCCCCCACCTCCGCCGGGCCAGGCCCTGGGAGCTGGGTATCCTCCACAGCAGGGTAAGCAGGCAGGGTGTGGAGGGAGGCTGTGGGTTACCCAGGGGAACCCTGAATTGGAAATCGCTTACTTTTAAGGGATGTTAGATTAATGATGTGGCAAAAGCAAGAGAAAAGGGGAGCTGTGGTTACTCACGCTTAACTTCCTGCCTCATTTAATGAGAGGAAAAGTACATGCTTGACCAAAAAGCATGATATTGGGAGTCTTATGTCTGGGACCTGGAGTTAGTTACCATTTCTTTCTACATTTTTCCCAAGGAGCCAACTATGGACCCACAATGGCGGGCGCACAGCTCTCCTACCCGGGGGGCTTCCCCACAGGTCCTGCGAGGATGGCCGGTCCCCCGCAGCCCCAGAGGCAGCTGGACCCTGACTCCGTCCCCAGCCCTGTAAGTGCGCTTCTCTCTCCGCGGCCCCCTCACAGGGAGTACTCTGCATTCCCTTCTCAGAAGCCCTTCCCTCGCGAGCATCTGTCCTGTCTTGATGTGGAGGGGTGGCGCTCATCCGGAGGGCTTCCCTCCGCAGCTGTGCACAGGCATCGGGTCTGGGGGTCCCTGAGAGAGCTCTGCCTCTGGTGGGAGGAGCTGCAGGTCACATTGGAAAGGACACAAATGCAGGAGGACGGAGAATTGGGGCTGTTTTTGTAAATATGACTTTTCTACATTTATTTGAATATAAACTGAAAGATTTATGATAAAGTATCCAATGCTTATTACATGCTTTATAGCATGTTAGGAGTTACATTTCAACAACTCTAGTGCCTTTATTTTAATCGGACTTCCAGTAATTATTTTATTTTTTGAGACGGGGTCTCGCTCTATTTCTCAGACTGTACTTGAACTCCTGGGCTCCCCTGACCCTCTCACTTTTGCCTCCCGAGTGGCTGGGGCCACAGACGCCAACCTTGCACCCTGTTCCAATCATTGCTTTTAATCGTGTAATATTATTGGATTATACCAGCTAAAGAAATGTCAGGTTTACGCTGAGCATGTTTTGCCTTTGAGTGCATGCGGTGGCGTCTGGCATCGCAGCCTCTGGGCCCGTGCACTTGATTCTTGGAAGGTTCTGGCCTGGCTCCCTATCACTCTCTCCAGTTCTGCTCCTGTCACGCTGGTAGGCAGTTTTGATATCTTTGTATATGAACATCCCAATTCCCCGAGCTCACGGTCTCTTGATCATTTCTTCCACTGCTCCTCAGTTATCCAGGGTCTGACCATAGACCCTGTCATTGCCAGTCACTCTGCGCCTCCAGCGTCACAGCTGAAGCCTCGGGCTCTCCAGCGACGGGCCTTCGTGTCTCTGGCTTGCTCCCTGTGAGGCCCCGCGAGGACCAGGCCTGCCACTCTCCACCCCATGTTGCCTTGTCTTCTCACGCCTCTGTTGTCCTGCTTTGCTCCCATGAGCCACCGTCATAATCTGCCCCTCACGTCCTCCGCCCACAGGTCTGCTTCCCAGGTGCTGCCACCTGAGGAGACCACGTGCGTCACTTCTACTCATCATGTGGTTCTACAGTCTGACTGAACAGAAGAATCACTGGTCAGACTTTAGAAACACTGATGTCCCCCCGTTCAGATTTAACAAGACGGGGCGTGCGCTGGCACTGGGGTGTGTCGAAGCACCACTGCCGAGTCTCCTGCCCGGCATGTTGGTGGACCATCACTCACGCCACTGGCCCTCCCATTTTCCTGGGTGAGGGTCATTTTCCTCTTTTCAAACTCCTCGCATCATCTTCCCCTTTCTGACTCTAATAATGATAACCTAGTCTTGACTTCTCAGCAGCAGAGTGACCCAGCTGTCCCCTCCACTCTCCTTGGACACTCACTTTGTCTTCTGGGATACCACCTACTTGCTTGGCCCTCTGCCCCGTGGTTCTTCCCTGTGTTCTTTGTTGGCTTCATCGTGTCTCTGACCTTCCAGTGTTAGACGGGTCCCGGGGCCTGGTCCTTGGAGCTGTCCCCTTTTCCTTTGACACTGGCTCCTTGGGGCGTAGGGCTCCCATCAGCAGAGCTGCTTAGCCTCTCTGGTCCTCAGTCTCGGCCCAGCTTGCTGAATCAGAATCGCCAGGGTGGGGCCTGGATCTGTGTCCCCGTAAGCCCTGTGATGAGTCCTGGGTACACTGAGGTTTGGGAGGCACCGCTTTGGGTGACCCACCCGTCTCGTGGCTCTCAGTGAGCCTGGCTATCCCTAGTCAGGACCTTTCCCCTGAAATCAGATCCAAGCCTGTTCTCCCAGCGCCTCACAGCAAAACACTTGGCATCGTCATTGAATCTTTCTCTCATCTCTCACGCACAGTCCTACTCATCTGCTGTCCTGGTCCAAGCCTCTGCCATCTGTCCACCTGGATTGCAGTGAGAGCCCTCGCCTGGTCTCCCTGCCCTTGCTGTCTGCACGCAGCAGCCAGAAGCTCCTTCCATTTCTGCATCAGAGAGGGCATGCTGGAAACAGAGCCCACCAGCACGCTTCTTCTTAGCAGTCAAAACCCTTGCAGTTGTCTACAGGACCCTCCATTATTTGCCACCCCTGGCTCTTCTGTACTCCTCCCCTCCCCCGCCACCCCACCGCACCTGCGACCTGGTCGCTGACCTCTGCTCACCCTGCTGCTGTGGCCAACCTCTCCAGACCGCTCCAGCCCCTAGGCCTTTGCATTGCCATTTCCTCTGTGGGCATGCTCTTCTCCTAAGGCCTGCAGGCCCGGCTCATGCCTCATTTCCTTCTCTGGCCCTCCTTGCTCAGCCCCAGGGTCCCTGGCACCCCTTATATCACTCCGGCTCATGGCCACCTGACAGGGCACTGGTGTTCAGCCTCTGTCTGTGCCCATTTGCACACTGGAAGGTTCATCCTCTGCTGTACCTCCTACGCCTCGAGCAGAGCCTGGTACATAGTATGTTTTTGCATATCTGCTGAATGAAGGAGTGAATGAGCATTAGCAACAGAAGTGAGATGCAGTAGGTCTGTGACTCGTCTCAGACCCTTAAAATACACATGTACAAATCAGTCCAGCGTTTATTTTTATCTTAAAAGAAATGAAATAGCAACACCAGATGGAGCCTGTCTGCGTTCTTATTACCAAAGTAGCATGCTTTTGCCAGCTGAATAATTCTTCCTTCTGGAAAGAGGAATATAAGTCGTGCTCGCAGTCTGCCGCGTACTCTGGTCCTATGCAGGAGCTCATTACAGCCCTCTGGATGGCGATTTAGCCCTGCTTTGAAAGGGAGGAAACGAATCAGCACTGAAGTTCCTCACTCTCCTTCCTTATACACCGGAGGATCATTCAGAAGTTGAACACTTCCTAGTCCCCTTTCACCAACCAAACTCCCCCAAATTCTGCCTTAAGCAGATGTCCTTATGTGGCTCAGTCTCCTTTATCCTAAGAGATATCATTTATCTTAAGAGAATCACTATATTTTTCTCTCTTTCCTGATTCTATTTTAAGAACTCAAAATATTCATAGCAAATAAGTGTGAAAATCATTCTAGTGGAGCATCTTCTGCAGGAAGAAGAGTTCTACACCTTCTGAGGTAGCTTTGTATCATCAAGAACCACCACATTAACTTAAACCCTGTGAGCACCAAGTCTCCATCAGAAGATAGGAGGATCACAGGTTCGCGGCCAGCCTCAGCTACTTAGTGAGGCCCTCCGCAACTTCGTGAGACCCTGTTTCAAAATAAAGAATAAAAAAAAATAGGGCTGGGGGTGCAGCTCAGAGGTAGAAGCCCCTGGGTTCAATCCCCAGTACCACACACACACAAAAAAAGAATCATGTGGGCATTTCAGTTTATCGTCCTCTCCCCCTCCCACTCCCAAACTGGGAACCAAGAGTTCAAGCCCTGTGAAATGTGGGAGGCAAACGACACATAGACTTGAATACAGGCCGAATCTGTGTCCTGCGCGCTGGCGTCAGTGACATCAACACCATCAGGATGGGATGAGATGGAGGAAAAAATGGAGGAGGTAGCCTCACCGAGCCTGGTGAAAGACAGTTTTCATATTATTATGGGATTTCTTTGGGGATATTAAAAGCTGCATATTCTTTAAAAATTTTTATTCAAGTCTGGACACTCTTCTTGTTTCTCCCCTTTTCTTGCCTTCTTGGGTTTTTGTTTTCTATTTTCCCTTCCTTGTCTCCTCTTTTCTTCTATGAAGAGAGAATGGAGGAGGGGGAAAGATAAAAAGGAAGATAATCATTAGGATGCAGTTTTTTCTTTATAACTCCATACTACTAGATTTTTCTCATAATTTTTATTCCTAGACAGTTATAATAGAAAGACATGTTTTATTCTTTATTTTTATTGGTACATTATAATTTACTTAATAGTGGGATTCATTATAATATATTTGCACATGCACATAACATAATTTGGTCAGTTTCATTCCCCAGCACCTTCCTCTCCTGCCCTTCCTCCCTGCCCCCACCCCCTTCCTCTGCTTTACTGGGCTCCCGTCTATAGAAAGGTGGTTTTTAGAATGTCTTTACTAAAGAAAAACAGGTATTTCCAATTTAGATGACAAAACTTGGGGACTTTTGCTCCTGTTGATTTCTACACAATAGTCAAAAAACTGCACAGGGACACTTTATGTCTTAAATCACAGGGGTGCAGAAGGGAAAATCCAGAAGGGAAATCAGAGCTCAAGAGGGATTTTGAGGAGAAAAGTTAAGGTTTAGGTCACATGTTGTGCATAACTCATTTCTTCTGAGTTTAATGATTTTTAGCCTTCTAGAGTTTCTTTTGATTATAAAAACTTTTTTAAAAGTTTCTAAATTTATTTTTCTACCAGAATATTTTTTAAAATGCTTACCTATGGCCGGATGTGGTGGTACATGCTTGTAATCCCAGTACGTGGGAGGCTGAGACCGGAGGATCTGGGTTCGCGGCCAGCCTCAGCTACTTAGTGAGGCCCTCCGCAACTTAGTGAGACCCTGTTTCAAAATAAAGAACAAAAAAATAGGGCTGGGGGTGTAGCTCGGAGGTAGAATGCCCCTGGGTTCAATCTCTAGTACCGCAAAAATAAATAAATAAATAAAATGCTTACCTATGATCTTCAAAAAACAAGTGAGATTAAATTAGCATTCTCTGAAAGGTCAGGGTTAGAGCAGAGCATTATAGAACAGAATTTAGAAACTACTGACCAAAACTGGTGAAAGTAAACAAAGATGGAACTGAAGACAAGATGGCAGGCTCTCAGGGAGAGCGTGATCTAAAAGGATTTGGAAAATGGATCTGTGTGTGTGTGTGTGTGTGTGTGTGTGTGTGTAGAGAGGGAGGGAGGGAGACGAGGGGTGAGGGAGCCAGCTCTGATCTCCTGTGTGGGGTGTTGTCAAGAGCCTCAACTTACTTTAGCTTGCTCCCCATGTTTCATTCACCAGATCCAGGTGATCGAGAACGACAGAGCCACCAGAGGGGGGCAGGTGTACGCCACAAACACCAGGGGCCAGGTCCCTCCCCTGGTCACGACAGATTGTGTGATTCAAGATCAAGGTAACTGTTTACAGCCATGTTTGTATTGAGGTTTCTCCCCACTGCTAGCGAAGGCCCGGCACTTGGGTGTCTGTTGCAATGGGAAGCCCCACTGCAGCTGGGAGCAGCTGCCCACCACCCATCACCCCAGACCCGGAGGTGGTCCACACCTCTGCTGTGACAGGCCAGCCACACCGCCACCACTCTCCACCTGGTCCCGGAAGCAGCCTCCTCGTGGTTCCCTGGTTCTGTGCCTCCCTGTCACGTCCATTCTCAAAACCACAGTCAGAGGGAACCTGGACTAGACTGTGACCCTCAGACCCCACGATGTCTCTCCATTTCACTGGAACAAAAGCCAGGGGGCTTAAAGGGTCTCAAGAATCTACTGGACCTGGCCCATTAGCTTCTCTGACTCATCACCAGCTACTGGTCCTCCTAGGGACTCCGGTCCAGCCACACAGGCCTCCTGCTGTTCCTTAGCAAGGCCCAGGAGTTGGCCTGGGTGGATCCCTGGCCTCCTGTGAGCTTTGTTTAAATGTTACCTTTATAGTAAGGCCTACCTTATAAGTATTAAATGTTGCAGTCTGCCCCCACTCTCTGGTCCCCTTCACCAAATAGGCTTTGTTTTCATAGTACCTGTCACATCCTAATGTCCTATTAATTTACTCATTCATTAGGTTTAGTTTTTTATCACCTGTGACCTCTGCAAGCTCATGAGCTCTACAGAGAAGTCCCTAGAGTCGTGACTAGAACAAACAGACACCCAACATTGTCTAATGATTATATTCTTTTGATCCTGATATATTATAATTCCATCTCAGAACTTTAGACAACTTATTATAGTGACTTAAAATATTGTCATGGATATTGTTTCAGCACTCATGTATGCTATAGAATAAAAGATATTTGGTCAAGAAACTTAACGTATAGAAAAACAGAGTATGGTGTTTTTAAAAATAATATTCTTATTACTAGTAGAATTTTCACTTCTAAATTTAGTTTCCAGCCGGGCATGGTGGTGTAGGCTTGTAATCCCAGTACTTGGGAGGCTGAGAGAGGAGGATCACAGGTTTGCGGCCAGCCTCAGCTACTTAGTGAGGCCCTCCGCAACTCAGTGAGATCAGGTTTCAAAGTAAAGAATAAAAAAAAAAAAATAGGGCTGGGGATGTAGCTCAGAGGTAGAATGCCCCTGAGTTCAGTCCCCAGTACCACAAAAATAAATAAATAAATTTAGTTTAGGGAAAAAGTGCAGTCAAAATGGAATTGTATTTGACACGGTATCACTTTATAATATGGAAGGGACACAGATGTGACAAGCAAATGTATTGATAGAAGAGGAGGAACGAATGCCTGTGACCCCACGTCTTATCCTTTTGTGTTTTTGTGCCTCTTTGCTTTATATCTTTTGTTGAATCTAAACACTGCTCGAGTAAAAATTTAGGCTATCTTAAGACCCTGCTTATGGAAAATAATAATAGCAATTAAAATACATCTTTAAGTCCTTGTAGTAGAATTCAGAGTATTTTATTTTGCAAGAAATTATAGTGTCCTAGGATATAGATTGCAGAATTTCATACTACTTTTTTTAAGAAATGAAGAAAGTTACAAGTTAGGCAGCGCACTATCCAGAAGCACCATTATAGACGTTTAAGTATCTGTGCACAGACTGCTTGCTCACGTGTCCCTTTGCATGTCCCAGGCAACGCTAGTCCCCGGTACATCCGCTGCACCACCTACTGTTTCCCATGCACGTCGGAGATGGCCAAGCAAGCTCGGATACCCCTGGCCGCCATCATCAGACCCTTCGCCCCGGTGCCTTCAAACGAGGTAGGAATGCTGAGCAGCTCTGCGGCCTCAGGTCTCCAGTTCCAGATTCCTCTTCCGTCATTATTTTCTTATGTTATTCTGCATTATAAACGGGAAGCTGGAATGCGCTTATGTAGTGCAAAAGCATCTACTCATTCAATTCATTAGGAAACAAAGCCTCACAAGCTGTATTGTTCGGTATCCTGAACCCGGAGCACTGCTGGGCTGTCACCTTTGGCCTGTTGTAGCAATGCACACATACAGAGTATGTGGGGCGTCACAGAGCGACCAGTGGACAACCCATGGTGGCCCAGACATCTGAGCACTCGCTCTGTTGGTCCCATCGTCCTCGGTCTTACCACATCCACTCCAGTAACCACTGGGCCAAAGGGCTCATGAACTAAGGATGGGAAAGCATGAGGTAGACAAATCAGTGCATATTGATTTGGAAAGAGGTACCCCATATATAGTCAAGTAGGAAAAAAAGAAGTGGTTTGCATTTAAAATCTGTGATATCAGGATGCTGTTAGTGTTTTTTGATCAGGACATATAGAAATAACCGAGTTCCTCCACACCGCTGCTGTTCCTCCTTCAATGTCCCTGAGTGATGGGTGAGCACGTGCACACAGAGCAAGGCAGGTGGGAGGGGACGGGAAGCTGCACTTCCAGCAGGAGTTTTTTTTTTTGTTTTTTTTTTGCGGTACTGGGGATTGAACCCAGGGGCGTTCTACCTCCGCACTACACCCCCGGCCCTATTTTTATACTTTATTTTGAAACTGGGTCTCACGAAGTTGCGGAGGGCCTCACTAAGTAGAAAGAGAGAGAGACAGGGAGAGAGAGAGAGAGAGCGCTGAGGCTGGCCGCGAACCTGGATCCTCCAGTCTCCGCCTCCCAAAGTACTGGGATTACAAGCGTGCGCCACCACGCCAGGCCCCCAGCAGGAGTTTTGAACATGATCCGCCGCAGCATCCCGTTAGCCAGCTGAACCGCGGGCTCCTTCTGTGTGGCAAAGACCAGAGCCCCAGCCTCCTCCCACCCACACCTCAGTCTTGGGTCCGTTGGCCCATGGAGGAAGGCTGGTCTCATGTACATGGAGCAGCGTCTGGGAAGAGGCAGTGCATCTGCACAGGGAGCAGACTTGTCACCTTTCCGGGGGAAGCACCACGGTGGGGAAGGGACTGAGGTTAGCGGCCTCCTTCACATCACCTGAGGGGAGAAAGAGAAAAGCGGAGGCACCTGTGGGGTGGTGGCTTCCATTCCCTTTGGGATCTCTGCTTACTCACCGTAGGAGCACAGCAGACGCTGTCCTCTTCTGTCGGGCATAGACAAGTTCGAGTAGGTCCTGGGGAGTGGCCTTGAGCTCTCCTCGAAGCTCTCTTACGTGTGCAGTGCCCTCCTGTTTGCAAATCAAGGAATACATTCAGCATTTACCTTATTTTGAACATGGTTTCTTCTGCCATGGTCCCAGAAATTTAGTATAATGCTTACAAACTCTTTAAAATCACAGTACTTAATATGGATGAGGTAGACCAATGTGTATTGACAGAGATCCTGCTGTATAATATGGGTGTGCATTTTAAAGAATAGATTAACTAGACACATGTGTGGCCATTTTAATGTTTTATGATGAAAATTTCAAACATACAGGAAATATAAAGGAATTTTGTAGTGAACATCTCTATACCTGCCACCTAATGCTACTGCTCCCATCTAACTGCACTTGTCTTAGCACGCCTGTGGTTTTCTTTTCCAGTGCCTTTTAGGGTAAGTTGCAGATATAGGTACTTCACTTAAGTGCGCAATCATTCACTAACGTTCTATACTTGTTTATAGACTGTTTTTCATTTTGAGGCAAAAAAAAATTCATTTACAATAAAATATACATATCTCAAAGTAAATGCTCATTGAGGTTTTTTTGTTTTGTTTTGTTTTTGTGGTACTAGGGGTTGAACCCAGTAGCATTCTACCTCCAAACTACACCCCAGCCCTATTTTATTTTATTGTTTTTGGGGGTTTTTTGTTTTTTTTTTTAAGGGTCTCACTAAGTTGCTAAGGGCCTCACCAAGTTGCTGAGGCTGGCTGCAAACCTGCGATCCTCTTGTCTCAGCCTCCCAAGTACTGGGATTACGGGTGTGCACCACCATGCCTGGCTGCTCATTGAGTTTTGACAAATGCATTTACCTGTGTAACCTACACTGTCAAAGTCTAGGACATCACGGCTGCCCTAGAAAGTTAACTCAGGCTCCTCTGGTCAACCCACCTGCTCAAACCCTTCCCTGGCAGCCCCTGCTTGAATGATTTTCCGTGATAGATTTGACTCGCTATCATAGTATTCATAAAAACAGAATCATAGAGTATGCAGTCTCGGGCAAGGTTCCTCCCACTCAGCAAGTTCTAGGAAGCTGTCGTAGCATTGCTTGTTTCAGTGGTCAGTTTCTTTTCATTGCTGACTAGCATTCCACCGCATGGATATGCAAGTTTGCTAACCTCGTCTTTTATCAACGGGCATCTGGGCTGTTTCTCTTTTCAGTTGTTGTGAATAAAGCTGCTGTGAGCATTCCTCAACAAGTCTTCCCATAGACACACGTTCATTTCTCTGAAGTTAATACCTGGGAAGAGATTGCAGGCTCGTAGGGTACATTCTTGTTTAGTTTTATAAGAAACCACTAGATTGTTTCCCAAAGTGGCTGTGCCATTGCACAGTCCTCTCAACACCGCGTCAGAGTGGAGGTGGCTCTCATCCTCTCCAGCAATTGGTACTATTTGCTTTTTAACTTTAGCAATTATGGTGTGTGTGTGTAGTCCCGCTGAAGTCTATTTTTTTATTTCAATGTTTGAGCTTTGAACAAAATTAAAATTCCCAAGTCTACAGAGAATAGTATAACATTCGTGTGCACACCACCCATAATTAGCAGTTGTTTATATTTGTCATGTTTTGCTTACAGTGACTTCTTTAAAGAATTAGAACTTCATAGGTACAAAGTCTCCTTTAAGCAGGCTCATCCCTCTCCCTCCTCCTCTCCCTCCATCCCTTCCCAAGGACAAGCACTAATTAATTTGATATGTACCCTTTTGTGTTTTTATATGTTCCCTTCACATGCAAATATCCATAACGATGTGTACAGTTATTACTTTTTAGACACAGTAACTTTTAAATAAGTGAAACATGGACATTCAGAGGATGAAGAGTACAGGATACAACCTTCCAACCTCTGCTTCCGTCCTTTTTCAGACATCCCAACCTGTTCCTATGATTCCTTTGGAAATAAAGTATGCATATACCAGCATGTAAGCACCCATCCTGTAACAAATAGATGTGTAAACGATGGCATGGCGTGCACACAGTTCCACACTTCTCTTTTTTCAACTAATATGCCTGGCACTCACTCCATGCTGCTCTCTACAGAGCTGCCTCATTCTTGAGAACAGCTGTGAAGCATAAAATATCAATAAGAAAAACACTGTTACAACTGTACCTATCAAGATGCATGCAAGTTTTAGAAACAGAAAGTTTACAACATGAATCCTAAAGTCCAGGAAATGCACTGCCATGCACAAGCCTGGTGGAGCCCTTGCCACAGCTCCTCTCTGGGGTAGGACTGCTGTAGACGCACTTCCCACCCATGCACCCAGTGCTGTCTGAGCTCTGCCATGATCAGGAGAAGACAAGATGCAGCATAAATAGAACAACGCACTTGGAGGCCACAGCGCTCTCCTGCATCAGCACTGTGGAAGTTTGAGGTTTATGTCCCTGAACAGTGTCAGCGTGGCTACTCCTGGTCATGGTAGTGGATTTGCTGGTTTTCCACTGGACACAGGCACAAACCTCTCCTTCCTCCCTCATGTGCATGAGCGGAATGAAACCCAGCCATTGTGCTCACCTGACACTAGACGCCTTAACCCTCCTGTTATCACGAGTGATAACAACGAAATTAAAGTATTCCTGGAAGTAAAACCTGATTTTTTTTCTTGAGTTGGAAAAAGGCTTTCAAATGTTAATCCAACCCTTCTCCAAAATGCATGCAGACATTTGTCATGCATTCTCTGTTCAGGCTCTTTCTACAGACAGCCTGTCTGTTTTCCTTAGAGTGTCAAGAACAGGATTTTCTGAATATACAATAATTAAGAAGGGTTACTGCCCCTTATATGCAGTGTCAGGGTGGAATAAAGACATATTCCATTTAAACAAATACTCTAAATTTGTCGGCACAGAGGGAGAAAATGAGGATGTGAAAGGGATGCTAAAGCACCAGGAAGAAGTTCCCAGAGGGGACTTTTTCAAAGAATGTCTCCTCTTTGGGAACTTGACTGGGCCTACACTGGAGAGCCACAACACGAGAAAAACGCGGATGCTCTGCTGCCGACTAGCTGGAGCACAGGAACAGGTTTTGTAAAATATATGTTCATTTACTTAATCTTCACGTCAACCTGTCTATTTAGATACAAGGAAACTGAGGCACAGAGTTAGAACACCTGTTAGGCTCAGCAGCTACTACGTAGCAGAGCGGAGATCCAAACCCATGCTGTCTGGCACCAGAATTCTTGACTAAATTACTAAGCTGTCTGTCTGGTTCGTTTGTTTGTTTGTTCATTTCTGCATCTTCAGCCCATACTCACATGCCCAAGTGTCTCTCTGAAACCTCCCCTTGGGCACCTCATAGAAATCCCAACCCTAACATGTCCAAGACTGAACTTCCGATCTCTATACCATGTTCCTTCTTCCACATATCAATAAATGGCACCATCATTTATTGAATGGCTCAAGCTAGAAACCCAAAACTAGATAGTTAACAGAAAACGAAGGACATACTAGTTTTAGATATTTATAACCCTATAATCAAAGAAAGAAGTTTTCGAGTATCTTTCTTAAAGGCCAGTGAATTCCATGAATACTGTTATTTTCCATATGAATGGCATTTTAATTAGTTCCCTCCATAGTAAATGACTTGTCTATTTTCACGTTAGTAAAATGCTGGAATTTGATGGCTTATCTGACTAACATTGCCATCATTATTGCGATGGAAAAGGCTTTCCAAACAATATCCAAAAAAGTACTCAGTACTTTTTTAAAAGTTGGTCCCACTATTTGACAGAACCTTTCTGAGCTTACCATTGTGTTAGCAACGCTGTAGAAACAACCCTTGGCCAAGCAGCTATTGCCAGAGAACATCCCTGCGAGCGTTTGCTTTGGAGATGGGTGCTGTTTCCATGGCAGACCTGTGTCATCATTGTTTAACACGCCGTACCTCTTACCATAAATTTCAGTTTTCAAATAATTTTTAAATAGCTTTTAATTATATACTCAATATAATTAACTCTGAGGTGTTTTTCAGCAAGAGTTACTGGTTTATATTATAGGCTTTTTTGTTTGTTTATTAAGCTGTGTTTTAATTTTTGATGCTGTATTTTAAGAACTGAGGAGAAAAATCTATAGATTCAAAGTATAAAAGGATTAAAGGTTGTGACTGATTTAATTTTGCATTTTCTTTCTCTGAAATAGGAAGTCTTTACATTTTGTACAAGTGCATATATCTAATTATACATGCATCAAGTAATATCACCTATAAACCAGATGGTAGAAGCTTTTACTCCATCTGTGGCTAGACTCAGGAATATCTGTATATATTTTTAGAATATAAAGAGGTATAATAATCAAAGTAATTTGTGTGCTTATTAAACAAGCAGTGATAAATTTTTGTCCAAGATTCTAAATCTCACGATTGTTAATCCCCCCTGCTTTATACCAGGAACTTAACTTTGGGGATATGGAGAAGGGTAGGCACAGTTCCTTTCAGCTAGGTTCTACAGAAGATTTGCAAGTAAACAGTTGTGCTTTCCCAGTGTGAAGAGGCTGGAATGGGGCAGCCTTGTTCTGCAGTCTGGGTTCAGAGATTCTCACCTGAGGTCTAAAGTCATAAATACAGAAGTCTGTTATCAGCTACCTGTCTTAAATTCTTTCTTCTTAACAATTAATTATTCATATTCTGATAGATTCAGTAGATATGAAGAAGATAGTAGTGTGTGTGTGTGTGTGTGTGTGTGTGTATGTGTGTGTGTGTGTGTGTTGCTAGGGATTGAACTCAGGGGCATTGTACCTCTGAGCTACACCCCCAGTCCTATTTTATTCTTTATTTTGAAACAGGGTCTAAGTTGCTGAGGACCTTGCTAAATTGCTGAGGCTGGCCTCAAACCTGCAATCCTTCTGTCTTAGCCTCCCAAATGCTGGGATTACAGGTGTGCGCCGCAACGCCCAGCAAAAAGATAGTATTGGGAAGAAAAAGGATGGCTGTCAAAAGGACCAATGAGTGAAGTTAACACGGAAGGCAAAGACTGACAGAACAAACTCAACTGTAGTACATTCCATCCGGGAGGCCTTCGCATCCATCCCCTGTGGGAGGGATTGCTGGTCACACAGGAGGCTCTGGAGCCAGTCTTCCTGGTCTGAGTTGACATGGTCCTGGCAAGTCAACACTGCTACTTACTACACGGGAGGGAGATGTTCTGCCTCACTGTGTGCGGCGAGGTCATGGTGGCCGTGTGCTGCCCACCCTTCTTTAGGCAGAGAGCAGTGTGTGAAGGAGGGGTTGTCCAACTTTTGTAGCAGATGCAGCTCTGCACATTCCGGGCTGTTTGTGTCATGATGCTGCTGGAACGGAAGCCTCCCGGCACTGAGTCCCTGCAGCTCCCCGGGCTGTGAGTGAGCTTGCCCAGGCTTTACTTGGTCAAACGCATGAAACAGCTCTCCTTATTTTGATGGCTATCATTTCAGCAGTGGGCCCTTTGCTTCTGCAAGCATGTGAATTACCTTGAAATGTCCTTCTGAAACTTTTCTCCGTAAAGACTTTTGATGTCAAGCTACTGGTTAGTATTCCTTGAAGGCAAAAACCATCTGGAATTCAGCTGTGGGGGCTTGCAGTAGAGGTCTCAATCGATAAATGGGCTCTTGCAGGGTGGTGTAGACATGTAGACATTAAAGACAAAGGAGAACCAACCCCAGAAAGGTGGTTGATTTCTAAGTATTTTAGGCCCCTAAATTATTACTTTTAGCATAGTGGCCTTATTTGTGCCTTGGCAGCAGTTGGGTATATAGATAAACATTTGCCTACAAAACAGAAGGTTTTTTCCTTCTTTGGCTATTTTGCTCCTTCCTTCCTTCCTTCCTTCCTTCCTTCCTTCCTTCCTTCCTTCCTTCCGGCACTGAGGATTGAACCCAGCAGCATTCTACCTCTGAACTCCACTCCCAGCCCCTTTGACTTTTTGGTTTAAAATAGGGTCTCGCTCGGTTGCTGAGGGTCTTGCTAAGTTGTTGAAGCTGGTCTTGAACCTGCTATTCTCCTGTCTCAGCCTCCCAAGTACTGGGATTCAAGGTGTGTGCCACCATGCCCTGCTCTTCATACTTTTAAGTGACTAGAGACGTCACTTAAGACTCCATTCACCTTTCCAGCAAACTCTGTGGGTGAAAGTAAAAGCACTTGGGAATCCATCGCTGTATTCTCTGCAAATTCATTGACGTATGTAGAAATAACTCTGTTCACTCAATCATATGTTAATAAGAGAGGCTCTATTTCATTATTAAGGACAGAGCAGTATAGCAATTAGGAATAATTTTGATCATATTTTGGGAACCAGTAAGATTTGAGAGATTTATTTATTTGTTTGTTTGTTTGTTTGTTTTTGTGGTATGGGGATTGAGCCCAGGGGCATTCTATCTCCGAATTACACCCCCAGCCATTTTTATTTTTTGTTTTGAAACAGGATCTCACTCGGTTGCTGAGAGTCTCACTACTTGCTGAGGCTGACCTCGAACCTGAGATCCTTCTGTCTCAGCCTCCTAAGTATTGGGATCAGGGGCGTGCGCCACCACGCCTATTATTCACTTTAAATGAATAAATAATTGTGAGACTATACATTTTTATATACAGCTATTTTTATATGTACATAGCTTTAGTGATAAATATGTTCTGAAATTAAACTAACTACTTCATAATATCATGACCGATAAAGACTTAAAGCAAACTTACAACTGAAATTATTTTTTTAATTTTATTTTTTGCTTCTGATTCAATATCTTTTATTTTTTATATGTTTACTGGTGCATCGTAGCCTCACATCACAATGCAGTTCATAGTGGTAGTGACTTGGGGGACTTTCCCCTGGCCCCCTCTCCATTCTCTCCTTCCCCACTCATGATGTTGAGGTTGACGTTGGTATTCTTACATATGTCCATAATGTCAATGGAAGTGTTTCCTTCATTAATTCTCCCTCCCTCCACCCTCCTCTAGACCACCTCCCTCACTCCTCTGGAGTTTCTCCTCCATTGTCTGAAGTCCCTCTGGTATCCTGATTACTCCCTAGCTTCCGCATATTAGAGAAAATATATGACCCTTCACTTCCTGTGACTGGCTAATCTCACTTATATAATGTTCTCCAGGTCCAAAATTTTCCTGCAAATTACATAATTTTGTACTTCTTTATTGCTGAGTAGAATCCCATTGTGTACATATCCCATAATTTTGTAATCCATTCATCTGTTGATGGACACCTAGGTTGGTTCCATAATTTGGCTGTTATGAATTGTGCTGCTATAAACATTGATATGCATATATTACTATAATAATCCGATTTCAGTCCCTTTGAAAAGATACCCTGGAGTGGTATAGCTGGATCATATGGTGGATCCATTCCCAGTTTTCTGAAGAATCTCCACACTGATCTCCATAGCAGCTGCACTAATTTACAATCTCACCAACAGTGTATAAGTGTTCCTATTTCCTCACATTCTTGCCAGCATTTATTGTTGTTTGACTTCTTGATGATTGCCATTCTAATTGGAGTTAGATGGAATCTCAGTGTAGTTTTGATTTACATCTTCCTGATTGCTGATGATGTTGAACATTTTTTCATGTATTTATTGGCCATTTGTATTTCTTCCTTTGTGAAATGTCTATTTAGTTCAATTGCCCATTTCTTGATTGGGTTTTTTTTTTAGTGTTAAGTCTTTCAAGTTCTTTGTATATTCTAGATATTAGTCCTCCATCAGAGGAATAGCTGGAAAAGATCTTCTATTGTTCTGTAGGCTCCCTTTAGACTCTTGATGGTTCCCTTTGATGAACAGTAGCTTTTTAGTTTAATACAATTCCACTTATTAATCCTTATTTTAATTTTTTGTGCCTTGGGGTCTTATTGAGTCTACCTGTGCCTATATGTTGGAGTGCTGGACCTATGCCTTTCTCTAGTAATTTCAAAGTCTCTGGTCTAATTTCCAGGTCTTTGATCCATCTTGAGTTAACTCTTGTGCAGGGTGAGAGGTAGGGATTTAATTTCATTTTTCTACAAATGGATAACCAGTTTTCCCAATACCATTTGTTGAAAAGGCTGTCTTTTCTCCAATGTATGTTTTTGGCACCTTTGTCAAAAATCAGTTGGTATAAGTGAGTGGATTTGCTTCTGTATCTTCTATCCTGTTCCATTGGTCTATATGTCTGTTTTGTGCCAATACTATGCTATTTTTTATTACTATGGCTCTGTAGTATAATTTGAAGTCAGGTACTGTGATGCCTCCTGCATGGTTCCTGAAATTATTTTTCAATGAAACCTTCAAAATTCTGAATTATTTTTAAAGATGTGTATTATAATCCTAAGCTATACTGTCATGTTTTAAAGCATTAGCCAAAAAACCTTAGAAAAATAAAATGCATTTACTCAAATAGAAGCAGAGTGATGACTATAACATTTAAAGCACCCTCATTGTCTGAAGTTACTTTGGAAACTGAATCTTACCCCTGAAGGGTTCTGGTCATTCTCATTACAGGGCTATGAAGAAGGTTGGCAGCTGAGGAACAGGACAGTGTCCCTTTTTAGACCTGTGTCCTGACACTGAAGCCAACTGACAGGAGAGCTGCATTTGTCAGGGCAAAGGTTGTTAGAATTCTATTTTAAGCTACAGTTTAGAAGCTAAACGTACCAAGCTTATTTCCCCAGTCAAAAAATTAGTCGTGTAAATCTCTAATTTTTATTAAATGAGGAATAACTTCAGGAGAAACAAGAAGGAAAAATGAAATGCCCTGCCATGATTTACTGTTCGAATAGTGGATGCAAGTATGGGTACCATGTCAGTGCCCTGGTGGTTGAGAGACAACCCCTGCTGCAGCACAGGGACTCCCAAGAAGCCCACACTGAGGGACCGTCTTAGCGCATCCCTGTCTCCATTTCCACCAATTCTAAGACCTGCATTTTCTCACATTTTAACATTTCTAAAATAGAAGTATGTCTTACTAACAAAGACTTCTTAGCATCAGACCATGTTCAGTTGGAAGCTCAGTGCTCCTTAGAATTGATGGATTTAGGAATCAGTGAAATCCACTAATGTCCCTTGCTCAGAGCTCTGTGTTAGTCAAGTTTTGTGGGTGTTTAGATGACACACGGGCTTAGAGTATGTGCAGCAGGCATGTCAAACCTTGGTGATCAAGTAGGGGAAAGGCAAACATTCTCAAGTTTTGTGTTTGGAAGTTTCCTAAGCATCAAGTTCTCATTGACTAAAAGGAAAAAAAACTAATCAGCAAATTCTATTTATAAGTAGAAAAAGAAAATCCAATCCAAACTTTTAATTTGGGATTGTTTGTCTCCTGGAGTGTCTGAAGATGCCACCCAAAGCTGAAGCGCAGATGAGTTCAGGAGCGATTCTTTGTCAGAAGCATGCATGGCACTGTTAGTAGCGTGGTGGGAAGGGCAGGGTTTTTCTTTTGGTTTTGGGGGTTTTTTTTTCCTGTCACTGGGGATGGAACCAAGGCCTCTTGCTTGGTGCAGGTGCACACCAGGCAAGCACTCCACCGCTGAGCTGTGCTCCCAACCCAATGGCAGGAGTTCGGGAATCAGTGGACTTAGTGCACAAGTGGACTCTAGTACTTCTTGTCGTGTGACCTTGAAAAGTTTACCTTTTTTTCCCTTTGTTTATTTTTTTATACTTTTATTGTTGAATTATAGTCTCACTGAAGGAATCATTACCTTCTTTGAACTTCATTTCTCTCATAAATATAATACTGCTTAACACAGAAGTTGTTTAAAAATAAAATAAGTATAAGAAATGATAGGTACTCTTATTATCATCTGTATTGTTATTAGATTATTTCCTATACAGTGCTTAATGTGGAAATTTCTATTTATTTTAATCCAGTAAGTATTGATTTTGAGTATCCACTACGTACAAGGAAGAGAGAAAAGTATCAAAACTCAGGTAACTTACATTTGCCTGAAGTATATTCATTTGAGTAGGATCTTTATTATCCAACCCTGCAGTGATTCTAGGTAAATATATTAGGAGACGGGAACTGACAGATTTCCAAATATATGTACACACATAAGTGGAAAAAGAGTTAGCTACTCATTTATATTTTTAAGGAACGTTGCATGTTACATGGTATCCATCATTTGACATATTATTATTTTTCTCTCCCTCTCTTGTGTATTTATTCATTTATTTATTTATTTATTTATTGTGTGTGTGCTTTTGGGGATGGAACCCAGGGCTATGCACATGCTAAAGCAGTGCTCTACCACTGAGCTATGCCTCCAGCCCATGTTTTCTGTTTTTATTATTCAAATTGTTAGTGCCCACCATACTGTGAACATTTCTATAGCTTTTGTTTTTCAGAAGGTGTTTCATGGGCATTTGCTGGAATAGTCCCCTGCCCCACCACCACCACACACACACATGCTGTCCTGTCCTTTCAGCCTAGCTAATTCCCACCCGCCTTTTGGATGTCAATTCAAAGTCCCTCCCCAGGAGAGGGCTCCAGGACCTCCCCTCACTGCCACGCCCTGCAGCTCCCATCGCAGCTGCATCTCAGTTTGCAGCTTTGTGTTTGTGTATTCTGTGGTGGATGTCTTTCTCCTACTGGGTTCCATGAGGGTAGGTACCATGGCTGATTTTTCTCACTATTGCATTCTCAGGTCGTAAAAGAGTACCTGGGACATTTTTGTGCTAAATAATACTTAAATGTGATATTTTCATTATACAATATTACCTATATATGGAAGTTCACTAGAATTTTGAGGCCAAGTAATTTGATAAGGTTCTTGCCCTACAGCGCTATGCTCAAACATTAAATGAGCATCTTCCTTGTATATAAACGCCGTATCTGAAACTGAAAGAGTTACAAACTAAGTAAGAAAGAAGGGGACATTCAGGAGCCTGCATTGCGGATTCATCCCCCTGCCCAGGCATCCGCTGTTCCCTTGAGCTCCCAACTTCTGTATCAGTGGAAATATTTTATTTCCCACACACATGTTCTTATGAAAATAGCTCCTGGGGGACTCAGTTTACATTATCCATGCTTTAGTATCGCTCTCAGATAAAACAGCTGTGTGACTAGAGTAACGGTTGCTGAAGGGATTTCCTGGACAGTAAGTTTTCCCTTGGTTTAGCTTGGGTTTCACTTTTCTTCTTCTCCCCTCCAGTGTTTGTTTCTCTCAATGTCATCTCACTACATGAAGGTGTACAGTAGCCCTTCATACGTGTGTGGGACAGATGGTGTATGATATATGTAGAAAGAGTGGATTAAAATCTTTAAAAATGATTCATTGTTTTGGAAAGTAAGACCATCGTTGACTTTCTTGAACAATATGTCTTCAATTTAAAAAATACAAGTATAGCAGAAGAGCTATAATTATTAAGTGTAGAATATGTAGATATCAGAGGGCTCACCTGCCACAAAGATCATTCTCCCTCATCCTAAGCTGAGCTGTGGAGGTAAATGAAGTGTATCAGCTTTGACATAGGGAGGACATGTGTGTTTCTTTTGGTTTACTATATCCATACTATCTTGTCCTTTACAGTTGGAAAAGTTTTGAAAAACTTCTTATCTAAATACTTTAAACACATAACTTTGTCTATATTCTTCTAGGAAAAAGGATAGAAAGTGTGTATTGCCTTGTATTTATCTATTTATTTATTATCTATTTGATCAATTAAGGAGTCACCTCTCAGTTCATTATTGATTTATACCAAAAATATGAAAATATTTTTCTCTAGATGTTTTCAAGTTGGTCCTATGACCTTTTTTAAAGTTTTTTTTCACAACTACTTTTAAATCTTATTTTCAATACTGTCCTCCAAATGAGTTTTAGGTGTTGGCCCAAATCAAACCGACAGCAATGGCCTGACCGGTGGAATCGGCTGTCACCAGGATAGCCAGTCCCCAGCATTTACGTCGATAGGGATTGAACCGTAGGAATCTTTTTTCTTTTCTGGTGGTGCCGGAGAGGGTCGCAGGGCCTTAGTGTGCCCACAAGTGCTCTCCCACGGAGCACACCCCAGCCCTGCATGACTCTTCAGTCTTGTTTTATTTTCCCCACTCTGAAAGCAATTTATAGGAAAAGTTTCACATATGTTTGGATAAATGTGTAGCTTCTATAGGTGTCTACTGTGAAAAAGAGAAATGGAAATTTGATTTGAGTTCTGTTATACTTCTTTACAAAATAAGTTTTACGACTGTATAATCACCCCAGGGATTTTAGCAATGTTTCAATGATTTTGTATACCATAATCTGAACAATAATATATTCTTTGATTGGTAGCTTATAAGTAGTGTCTGTTTTTATGGAGGACCACTGATTTATTTCCACCAATTTCAAAAAGGATTTAAGAATATCCAAACTGGGCATGGTGGCTTAAGCCTGTAATCCTAGTACTTGGGAGGTTGAGACAGGAGGATCGCAGGTTTGAGGCCAGCCTCAGCAACTTAGCAAGGCCCTCAGCAACTTAGAGAGACCCTGTTTCGAAATAAAAAAGGGCTAGTGGTGTAGCTCACAGGTAGAACACCCCTGGTTTTAATCCCCAGTACCACACACACACACAAAGGAATATCCATTCATTCAATTCAATAAATATTTATTGTTCACCCAATACATGCCAGGTACTGTTCCTGGCACCTAGGATGAGTCAGTGGACAAAGCAGACAGAGGTCGGCCGCCCTGTGGACCTTACACTGCAGTGAAAAGAGCGAGCCGGGCACCTGCAAAGCTACCTAAGGCCCTGGCACGAGGGAAGAGGTGGCAGGTTCCAGGATGAGCCTGGGGCTCTGGTGGGCTTGATGAGAAGGGCTCACTCAAATAGACTCTTGTACCTTCGAATGTGCATAAAGAGGTGAGGCCAACGGAGGGAGGCAGCGCTGTGGCTCGCTCTGATTCCATCGCAGGGAGACAAGGAGCCACCTCTACCCTTTCATCTTTAGAGTATTTCACAACTCTCCTTAGGAGAGCAGAACGCTGCCAGTTACTCTGTTATGGAAGAAACACACTCGTCTCAGAAGGGTTCTAAGTCTAAAACACGTTTTAATCACAGGCAGCCTCAGGCACGGCAGGCAGCCTAACACTGACATCATTCTAGCAATTAAATATGCCTTCTGCAAGTGACCTGTGACCAGACAACAAAGTTCACTTCCCGCTTGGGAACAAAGGTGGAACCGTGGCGGGTGGAGGATTATGAGATGGCACTTGGCTGTAGAGTTCCCGAAGAGCAAAGCTGTTTGAGAGACAGCACCTCACTCAGAAGTCCCTACTGTCTCCAACGAGAAACACGACGTGAATCTTTGAGAATATACCCATCCCTCGAGAGGCTGTCAGCACACCCAGTGCAGTGCAGACCATGTCCTACTCACAAGTTGTTCCCTGAACAGGTCTGCCGTTGGTGAGAACATCGGGAGCAGATCCCTGCCCTCAGTGGGGACAGCCCTCGTGGCCTTGGTCCTGTGTGACCTTTCACCAAGAAGCCCTCCTGGCATAATTGGAGTCCGGGCAGAAAGCTCCCAGCCATGTTTGCTCTAAAACACTTTGGCCATTCCAAGAGAGGACCCCCAAGGGCAGTTACTGGTGCATGTGTTGCTTGGGGTGAGCTTAGTGTGCCAGCTTTGCCACTCCCAGATCTTCTGTGCTGGAAGAACTGCAGAAACCCTCGAGTCAAAACAGGACTGCCCTACTTTCCTTCCTCCCGCCAGTTCTTTTCTGCAGACTAGTTTTCTCCCTTCCTCTTCCCTCTCTTGTCATCAAGTCAACAAGTATTTATTGAGACTTTGCTCTGTGCTCAGGCCCTGGAGATCAGTGGTGATCATGAAGATTACTACTAGTAAGGGGTGGAGATTTTTAGTTATAAATTTAGTGCAAAAAAGTAGTTCACAATATGCAATAATCTTCAGGAATAAACTTAAGAGTTTTATGAATTGAATGACTGTAAGAGACAATAAACAAATTCTAAAAAGCCTTTGAGCAACTGTAAAACATATGATAGAATTTGCCAATTTTTAGGCAGGTTCAAAACCTATACTAAATGTACCCTTTTTCCAGGGTCACTGGGAATCATGAAACCTCTTAACTATCTTTTGCCAGAATTGTTTTCATGCAGAAGGACAGATTTGGAGTAGGGGTGTGTCTGTGCGCCGTCTGTCTGTCTCGCACCTGGTGAGTCACAATGCTGTCCATCTGGCTTGGAGGATCCACAGAAACACCCCAGCCGTCACCTGCTGTGTTTTGGCCGGATGAGGCGCTTCCTGCCAGCCTCCACACTGCCCGGAGCCTCCTGTCCTGGGCTGTGCTCTTCCTCTTGAAATCCTCCCTCTCCTCCTAACAATCCATCTTTGTTTCGAATGGAGCCTGTTGACCCCTCACCACAAGCGATTTCTTCTTTTATTTCTGTCTTTTGCTCAAACACCTAACATAAGTTTCTCTGAGCCTCTGACAATGTATTTGTAAGCACCAAACAGATATTTTGTTTGTTCATTAAAAACGATGGACTGCCATTCTCTTGCGTATCATGCTATAGAGGAGACAGTGAACAGGCTGGCCCTGCGACTCGTGGACCTGAGAAGTTAGTAGTGATTCTGGAAAGTGAGGCAATGACACAGACTAGGTATCAGGCTCAAGGAAGGTTCCTGCAGGAACCTACAGAAAAAGTGCGTCTTTTCAAGTGGCCTGGATTTAGACAACAAAATATAATTCTCCCTCAACGGTGAAGGATCCTGAAGGGCTGGGTTCAGACAGTCCTGGATTAGACTATGCTCTAGGAAGTCAGGAGGAGGGAGGGATGTCCCTTCCATTGTAAGAGGAGAGCAGGAAGATACAGAATAGTGGGCAGATGCTAGAGAATTCGTGGAGAAAAGTCGGGGTGGGGGTCCCTCCTGAGGTTTTCCATTTTCTTTGTGAAGGAGGAGGTGTGTTTTTCTGCTAAGGGAGGAGGAGGGAGAGTGTACATGGAGGGCCAGTAGGATGGCAAGGTCTAACATGAGAGAATGTGAGAAATAACAAGACTCAGAGTGGCTCCCGGAGCCCTGAGGGCTGGACTCAAGTCAGGCATGGAGGGTGCCTTCCCTGGTAGCTGCACACTTCTCTACAGGAGGACCTGCGTGCAGTTTCCTGCACACACACACATAGCACAGAGGAGGCGAGCAGCTGGAATCAACCCACAAGGACGGAAGCTACAGCTTCGTCAGAGTCGCTCCCACCGCGGACGTCCCGCTCCTGAAAAGAGCGTGTGGGAACCTTGCTTCCCGAGTCAGCAGCGCCTCAGTATCAGACCGAGACCGTATCTATCTGGAAGCATTGTAAACTGTGAATCAGACAGAGCATAGAAATGATCTTGTATATATATATTATGAGACATTTGAATCATAAATGTCTAACCTAACCCTAAAAAGTTTTCAGGATATTTCAATGTTAGATAGACCAAAAAAAAAAAAAAGAGAAACTCCTGAAATTTTAACTTCTGAATTAAAGAGACACCTGGCATATAAAGTGAGTTTTAACATTCAGAAAATACTCTTTAAGCCATGTGTGGTGACACCAAAATGAAAAAAAAATTCTTGCATTTTACACTTGTTATTTTAAAAAGTCAAAGTCATATTGCTGAGGGTCTTGCTAAATTGCTGAGGCTGACTTCCAACATGTCCTCCTCCTGTCTCAGCCTCCTAAGTACTGGGATTGCAGGCATGTGCCACCACGCGTGGCATATAGCATGATTTTTAACATTCAGAAAATATTCTTTAAGCCAGTTATGGTGACACACGCCTATAATCCCAGTACTTGGGAGGCTGAGAGAGGAGGATCACAGGTTCCAGGCCAGGCTAGGCAATTTAGTGAAACTCTGTTTCAAAATAAAAAAATAAAAGGGCTGAGGGTGTAGCTCAGTGGTAGAACACCCCTGTTTTCAATCCCCAGAACCACCAAAAAGAAAAAATTCTTGCATTTTGCACTTGTTATTTTAAAAAGTAAGCCAGGCGTTATGGTGCATGCTTGTAATCCCAGTACTTGGGAGGCTGAGAGGAGGATCGCAGGTTTGAAGCCAGCCTCAGCAATTTAGTGAGACTCTCACCAACTTAGTGAGACCCTGTTCCAAATAAAAAATTAAAAATAGGTCTGGGCGTGTAGCCCAGAGTTAGACGGCCCCTGGGTTCCATCCCCAGTACCACAAAAACAAATAAATAAGTAAATAAATAGTCAAAGTAATATTGTTCTCCCAAAAATGCATGTACATTGAGTAGACCACTGACCTGCACCTTTTCTGTGCACATGGCTGAGCAGGTGCCACAGGTAGTAAAGCTGAGAACAGAACGCACGTGCAAGCCGACTCAGCCCTCTCTAGGTGCAGCTGAGACAGACTGTCTTCGCTTTAGCTTCTGGACATAATCCCCGGGAACCTGACTCTGCTTGTCTTCCGGTGTGCCTAATAGTCTGAATGTTTAACATTTTAAAGGGGTAACTGTTCATCACGGCTTCTGGTTTATCTTTTCACATACCACTTCCTTGCTTCTACTTATATCCCCCAATTAATCCAAATCACCAAGCCAACCTCCAAACAAGAGGCAGTGGTCTGCTGGGAATGTCATCTGATGTTGGCCGGGTGTGGTGGTGCATCCCAGTACTTGGGAGGCTGAGACAGGAGAATCGCAGGTTCAAAGCCAGCCTCAGCAACTTAGGGAGATCCTGTTTCAAAATAAAAAATAAAAAAGGTGGTGGGTGTTCTTACTTTAAATCTCCTCATCTGATTCAGGTTCCAGTGTAGGCAAATCTTTTTCTTCCATAACTCCCTGAGACATTCCTTCAGGCTCTTAGTGGGGTAGGGTGTTAGGGAGGTGCAGACACCTGCATGGTCTCTGGACACTGGGGACCTTCCTGGAGACTTCTAGTGAAGGGAATGAAAGGAGAGGAAAAGGAGAGTGTGTCCATCGACACTGGGAACTATTTTCAAAGTAGTAAATACTTGTTAAAAGAAAGGGGGAAGTGGTGGTTAAAGGTGTGTGTGTGTGTGTGTGTGTGTGTGTGTGTACTTACATAAACAGCTCTGGGGTGGCGGAGTAAGGACAGTGACTGGTGGACACATGGGAGAAGGGAGGGTGGGGACAGTGTCCTGCGGACAGGCCCAGGCCCCTGGTTCAGGCTGCCTCATCTCACCCTGTGTGGGCATCAGCTCTGGTGAGTGGGAGGGTGGAGTTCACCTGGGGAGAATCCCGTCTCATCCCGGGCTGGGCTGCTGAGCACAGGGCGTCCTCCCTGCTGTAGCCTGCGTGGGGCTGCCGCAGTGGGGGAGAGCGTGGTGTGTGCAGCCCACAGGCGTCCGGGCCCCGTCTCCTTGGGTGCCCATGGCTGCCCGTGGCTGCCCATCCCTGCAGTTTCTGTTTCCTTTCATAGCCCAGGAGAAGTCCACAGAGACTTAGAAATCCTAAAAGTAAGCTTTTCCTGGCTATTACCTTAGTAAATCTGGCAGTTCTCTGATTTCTATCTGATTTGTTCATAAAATAGCCTTGTCTCATGTTTGTTTGATTTCATTGTTTCCCTCAGAATCTATATATTTTTTAAAGGCACATACAGAGGTTTACTCAGGGAAGCAGGGCACATTCAAGGGAGAGCGTAGAGTGGGAAGCTTTGGGGGTAAAGCAAGAAACACACATTTAAGGAGCACGGAGCCACCTGTGGAGTGAGCAGCAGCTGCACTCAGTGATATTTTCAAACCATGAATCAAAGGTTAAATCGTTTCAAGAAAAGTTGAGGTTTCTTAATTTTGTGATGGCAATAGCTTCTATTGGTTCCTTTAAGTGTTATTAAAATTATATTAAATAAATCCAGCGTAATTATCTAGGTTTATTACCCATTGATAAATTATACTCAACTTGGTTTTAACTTGGTTTTAATATGCTGCCACCTACTGGATATGTGGTATAAAAACAACTTCCTGTGTTAACTCCAGGTTCGGTATTTAGCTTCTTTCTGTAATTCACCACTTTTCCTAAAACAGAAAATCTATGGCCAGAATATGTTTTCAGTATCGTCTTATTAATATAGGTGCAAAGCAGAGGTACAGACTGAAAATACTTCGTGTCGGGTCTTCCTGCAGGTGCTGCGTCCTCTTGGAGCATCTGCTTTTGCTTTGGAAATACAATCTGTAAATGGTCCAATGTTGCCTTTCTAAGATAGAAACAGACTTTGTAAATTGTGCGTAGGAAGGAATTCCTTCTACTCATGCCCCGTGCATTTAGTCACTTGTGTGTGTGCGTGTTCACTATCTTTCTAGTAAGCCCCACACAAGCAGATGGTTACCCGGTACTTGCTGTACAAATGCCAGAGTTACCTGTGAGAATGAAAACTAATAATGCATGAAGATAAGAAAAATTAAAAATTGTTATTAGTGGCATTATGAAGGTATTACTGAGACAGGTGTGGTGGCACATGCCTTTAATCCCAGTACTTCGGAGGCTGAGACAGGAGTATCACAGATTCTAGGCCAGTCTCAGCAACTTAGCAAGGCCCTCAGCAACTTAGTGAGACCCTGTTTCAAAATAAAAAAAATAAAATAGGGCTGGGAGTGTAGCTCTGAGGTAGAATGCCCCTGGGTTCAATTCCCAGTACCCCCACCCCGACACACACACATGAAGGTATTGATTGACACATCTTCATATCTACCTCTTTTTTTTTTTTGGCGGTACCAGGGATTGAACCCAGGGGCATTCTAACTCCACGCTACACCCTCAGCCCTATTTTTTATTCATTATTTTGGAGGGCCTCACTAAGCTGCTGAGGCTGGCTGCAAACCCGGATCCTCCTGTCTCAGCCTCCCAAGTACTGGGATTACAAGTGTGCGCCACCACGCCCGGCTCATATCTACTTCTTTAACATGGAAAATAATCAGAGCTGTTTTGGCTTTTAATCGTTGATATCATTTTCATAAAGAGTAAATGATATTTTTGTTTGTGGCATAAAATGGACCATTGCATTTATTATATATGCACTTCAAAAGAAGTACATTTTATTCAATTAAAAATTTTTTAATGAAAATTAGTATCAATACAGTATTTGGCACACCCTTGTTAATCCAAATATTTGAGGTTTGGGTTGCCTCTTCTTCCCTCAGTATTATGAGTATTTCCTGAGTATTGAGTATTTCCTGAGTATTGAGTATTTTCTCAATCTTGAGTATGAGGTTTTATAACCTCATGCCACACAAGCCAAAGCTGAGGACAGCTGGACAGGGCTCTCTCTCGCAGCCACACTCTCCATCCTTCCACTTTCCTACGTAGAAGAGAGGAAAGGAAGGAGTGGGTGGGATAGGCCGGAGGTCAGATATTGCAGCACATTTATAGATAAAATTTTGTAAACCCGAAAGTATTTCTGAAGTAAATATGATATAATGCCCTTGGTAAGAGAAACAACTTAAGGCATTTGGGGAAAGTAATTTGATTTTTTAACAAAAGTGATGCTCACTGGGGTTGAACCCAGAAGAAAAGGGAGCTGTTGGTGAGTGTGCACGACTACAGAGCAGAGCAGTGGACGTCTGGAAAGAGCAAAGGAAACATGGAGATTTTCACCACAGCCCAAGAGAGATGGACAAGACTGTGCGGCTGAGAAGCCTTCGCCCGTGCCCCAGATGAAATGTAAACAATTAGAAAGCTTTTAACATTCTTTGCTGTCACCTCAGTTGCCTGAAGACCTTACTTACCTATCCATCATCTGCTTTCTTTTTTTTTTTTTTTTTTTTTTTTTTTTTTTTTTTTTGCGGTACCAGGGATTGAACCCAGGGGCGTTCTACCTCCGTGCTACACCCCTGGCCCTATTTTTTTATATTTTATTTTGAAACCGGGTCTCACGAGGTTGCGGAGGGCCTCACTAAGTAGAGAGAGAGAGAGAGGGAGAAAGAGAGAGAGAGAGAGCTGAGGCTGGCCACGAACCCGGATCCTCCGGTCTCCACCTCCCAAAGTACTGGGATTACAAGCGTGCGCCACCACGCCCGGCTCCCATCATCTGCTTTCTAAAAGAGTGAAAACAGAAAAAAACCAAGTATCTGATGGCTCCGTACCGTTGACTTGACTCCAGGTGATGGCGACACGTTCATTTTCGGTTCTGCAGGTTTGAATCTGCCGGGATTGGAATGCTTAGGTGTTCGCAGCTAATGTTCACAGTCATTTTAGTCTGGGTCTCCTTGGAACAAGTCAAAAGAAAGGCACATTCCCTCCCGTTGCCTCTGCCTCGGCTAGCCAATAACTGTATCATATTTCACTGTTAACGTCTCTTGGGGAATTGATGATAGTCTGAACTCTTTGAAAGTAAGATGAGAAAAGCAAGCTTGGCGAGAGTGAGTGTGGGTTGCAGAATTTCCCTGTCTTGGCCTCTGGACGCACCCGGACCTCAGGCAGGGGCAGTGGAGCAGAGTAGCACCCGAGGGCTGGTGGGTAGACCTCCCGCCCGCCCAAAGCTGCGGCTTGGCACACGCCCTTGTTGTCTCTTACTCCTCGCTCTCTTGACGCCCCCTAAAAGTCCACGGTCCGAAGAATCTTTTCATTTCATACCCGCATCTTTTGCTCCCCCTTGTCCCCCCAGAGCATTTCTCATTAATACCAGCTAAAGCAAACATACATTTGTCACTTTACGCCTTTCAATCCAAAGGTTTGTATGAAAGAACAAAGAACTGTATGCATCAACGTATTAAATTGTGTGTATGAAAAAACACTTAAAGCAAATTCCTAACATGTTTAAAATCTGTTCTGCCTCTCAGCTTTTAACCACTAGATCATATCAATATATTTCAAAAGGTAGATTCTCTATCTTCTTGATCATTTTTATAACATTTCATGGTAACTAACAAGTTAGCCTTCAGGACTGCAAACCCATCTCGTCCTCAAACAGCAGCCACCCCCTGGTAACGACACTCCCTGCGAGCTAAGTGGCTTTGAGAGAGGAAAGACACATTGTTCTAGATGGGAACGACAAGAGGTAGCTCTTCCCAACCCTTGGTGTGGGCACATTGCTCTACAGGCCTGGCACACAGATTATCAGTTAATCCTTATCTCGACCTCACCAGAGCTGCATCCGTGTGGCGGATCAGAAGAGAGGTATGCTGGGAGACCCAGTCCACCCTCGCTTCCTTAAGGATAAGGAGAGAGGTGGGGCAGAGCGTTCAGAGGCCGTGGGAATGACTCTGAGTGTGTGTGTGTGTGTGTGTGTGTGTGTGTGTGTGTGTGTGTAATTTTTTTGATTCTTTTGTGTATTGTACTAAACTTGTTTGTTTGGGTTTTGTTTTTTGTTTTGTTTTGTTATGGTACTAGTGAGGGGACGGAGAGGCATTTGACCACTGAGCTATATCCCTAGCCCTTAATTTTTTAATTTTGAGACAGGGTTTCAACAAGTTGCTGAGGCTGGCCTCAAACTTGGGATCCTCCTGCCTCAGCTGCCCAAGTCTCTGGGATCACAGGTGTGCACCACCACGCCCAGCTTGCTTGTCTGTCTGTCTGTTTCTGCTCTGGGACCTCACAACTCATTTCTGACACTTCGGCGGTGGGTCAGTTTTCACATCTAATGTCTGGGCAGGGATCAAGAGTAGACCTGGTTTTCTAAGGCTTTCACAGAAAATGGCCTGATGACCCCACAACTCCCACCACTTACTGTTCTGGCCTCCACTAAAAAGCAGTCTGCTTTATTTACATATTTGTCTCAAAATATTTAATCGGTGTGCCAAACACGGCAGATCTCAAGCTTCTCTAAAAATGTTATCTTTAAGGAGATTTATAAAAACAAGAAGGGTCTTCATGATTTCATTCTGAAAGCTAGAAACATTGAGAAGCATGCCAATTTCCAAGGCTGAGCTCCACTTGGGAGTTGGAAGTGGTGTATCGTTTCTTCAGGTAGTTGCATTTTTGAAGAAATATCTTGTAAACTCTGAGGGAACTATCTAAACAGCATACAGCTATGCAAAAGCAGAGCTTTTAAATTCAACCTCAATTCACTTCTTTATTTGTAGTCTATAAACAAACTTAGCAAATGCATGATACAAGGATACAAGGTGTTCAGGACATTGTTAATGTAAGCATCATCAAGTATTTTTATCATCATTATAGTTTCTTTCTCTTTTCACACATATTTATAAATGAAGTATGCTTATCAATGAGATATAAGTTAGTGGATTTCTGTTTGGGTGTTGTGGGCCACATTGTGTTGCGTGACTGCACGTGTCATTGGTAGAGGCATCTTCCTGCCCTGGCCAGCGCTAAGCGTAAAGGTTCCTTAATGAGTCCCGCTGACTTTCCAGAATTTATTATAACCCCTAGAAATCGTACGGCCTCATGTTCATTTGATTTCCTTGCTCCTTGCAGACTCCGCTCTCCTTGGTGGACCACGGCGAGAGCGGGCCAATCAGGTGCAACAGGTGCAAAGCCTACATGTGTCCTTTCATGCAGTTCGTGGAAGGCGGCAGGAGGTACCAGTGTGGATTCTGCAGCTGTGTGAATGACGGTGAGTGATGCCATTCGGCGCTCTCTATGGAAGCTCTTTGTTTAAAACATGTTAGAGCGCTTAGGTGAGGAAAAACACAGATTTTTTTTTCTTCATGTGGCGATACCTTTTTCTTTATAATTTCCCTAGAAGGAAGATAAGTAGAACATGCTATTTGGGAAATCCGCATCTCTGTTAGCTTTATGTAACTTCATGAGCCACCATGCACAATGGAACTTGTGGTGTTTCCTCACAGAAAAGAAATTCAAGCTGGGCATGGTGGCACACGCCTACTTGAACTAATCCCAGTACTTGGGAGGCTGAAACAGGAGGATTGCAGATTCAAGGCCAGCACGTGGTAATTTATCAAGACCCTGTTTCAAAACAAATAAAATAGGGTAGCTCAGTGGTAGAATGCCCCTGGGTTCAATCCCCAGTGCCACAGTAACAAACCCCTCAAAGGTAGGGGGGGCGAATTTCTCAGTTCCCTTCCACAAAGCCCCAGCTAAAGGCAATGGAGATTTTACCTCTTGTGTTTACAAATGATAAGCATTAGAGATTTCTCCTTCTTTGTCATTCCTAGGGAGTTATTCTTGAATATAAGTTCACAATATCTGGGAAAATCTCAGGAATAACTTCGGGGTATAACACACAGGTTTTCCCCCTCTGACGTAAACATTGGATCGTTTAAGGAAGAAAGAGCATTATGATGAAGTGCTTTCCTATGGTCATTATATTTCAGTATGAATTCACTGTTGAATTCACTCTGCCACTGAGCTTCACTCTCAGCCCTTTTCATTTTTTGAGACAGGGTCTCTCTAAGTTACCCAGGCTGGCCTCAAATTTGTGATCCTCCTGCCTCAGCCTCCGGAGGAGCTGGGATTACAGCTGTGCACTGTACCCAACTAACATTAATTTTGAAAGGAAAACATTTGTGTATTACATGTAGGCATGTGATTGAGAATGCATCCTTGGTCCTGCCACATAGAAGCGTCTGTGCCTGCCCTCCTCTGCATGGCTCACCAGCTCTGCCAGCCCTGCCGGCTCACCCACCTTGGCGGAGGCTGGCAGCTTCCACTCCCACAGTCTTTCGAGGCAGTGGATCTTCCAAATTCAGGGATCCACATGTAAATATGAACACTATAAAACTTGTGTTTTTTTTTTTTTAAATGACTAGTAACATAGAAAGTCAAGCTTCCAGTGGTTTTTAAAAGTCCAGCCTTAGGAAGCAGTCTTGTCATTCTCATGCCAGTTCACAACTGAAATAAAAAATATGAGTTGTTGGTTTTAAAACAAAAGGAATGACTTTTGTGTTTTTTTCACAAGTGGAAATGTTGTTCTTTACCAAATGGTGGAGATGAGAGCATTGCTGGCTGCTCTGAGCACTTGTTGGCAGAGGCCTCGGCTGCCCCTCAGTGTCCAGGCAGCAGGAGTGCTCACCGCAGACACCAGGCCTTATTTGTGCAAGCCTCAGTGTGACTCCTGACCGCTGTGTGCTGCTGGACGGCATCCAGGTCGCTGCCAGAACTAACCCTCTGAGACTTTGATCAAATTAGAGTCCTTCAGCCGAGGTCCTGGTGGTGTAGTCTTTCCCTAATACAGTAATCCTCGGCATCTGCAGCCAGACGCCGAGACTACCATGTGGACTCCCACGGCTGCAGACCTTTCTTAGTTAAAGTGTAATAAATACTGTCATTAATACAGGAGCCCAGATAACAATGTTGGTCTCTATTAGGCATATTGAAATTTCTAATAGAAAACCCACCAAGTGCTGTGTGCATGTATGTCACTATCACTATGAACTACATTATGATGTGAGACCATAATGCACCAATAAAAGTATAAAAAAAACACCCCCCCAAAAAGAAAAAAAACTCAAAATTCTTTTAAAAAGAGGTAATTAACTAGTGACCATTAAACACTTGGGTTGTGATGACTTAAAAATAAGAGTACTTTTTTATATAATTTTTTTACAGGGTTAGGGGTCAAAATGCCAGTACTTTTATCTTGTTTCTCTAGGATGGTCCAAACCATAAATGTTCTTTATCATTAATAACTTGTAGAAAAGTCAAGAGGATTTTTAAGAACCCCCCAAACTTTCCAAGACATGCCTTTAAAATAGTGTATATTTAGAATATACTGCATTCCAGCTGAAAAATACTTTTTTTCCTATACTAACTCCTTTCCTCCCATATAATAAATTTTGAGGATTTATTAAATTGTCCATGTTTATGAAAATAGAAAATTTCCCTCCCTGTTTTGTTTTTGTTAGTTCCACCATTCTATTTCCAACATCTGGACCACGTTGGGAGGAGACTGGACCACTGGGAGAGGCCTGAGCTGTCGCTGGGCTCCTATGAGTACGTGGCTACTCTGGACTACTGCAGGGTGAGTGCTCCCGGGCCTCAAGTGTTGGGGTGTTTGTGTCAAATTCCAGTGAGAAATGTTCCTATGTAAAGAGCTCTTGTCTCATGAACAGAGCGTTTCAGCAGTGCCGGAGGGCGAGGTGCACAGTGCCTGGACACTGATCCAGCCTCCCAGGCCTTCAGCGTGATCAGTTGCCCTCGGAACACTGTGCTCCCAGGGACAGGAAGCCGAGTGTGTGTGTGTGTGTGTGTGTGTGTGTGTGTGTGTTACTGGGTATGGAACCAACCCAGGGACATTCTACCTCTGGGCTACACCCCCAGCCCTATTTTATTTCTTATTTTGGAACAGGGTCTCACTAAGTTGCAGAGGGAGGCGAAGCCCAAGGGCACGGTCAGCAGGACTGTTGGCATGTGCCCCGCACTCATTTCTCCTCTCCAGTCGGTGCCACGTGGCCTAGGAGCTTGGCCTTGGTTTCCTTGCTCTAAAGTGTAACCATAAGACTCCCTCACTACCTCCCACAAACCTCTTTTGGTTCTTTTTTTCCCCTAAAAATTTAAGTTAAAAAATTAAACTTTCCTTATGAAGCTATTAACTGTTGGACCCCAAACTACCCTCAGCTGTATCTTCCACTGTGCAAAACGGTCAGCATGTGCCCTGAACCCGTCAACCCCTCAGCAGCTTCGCGCCTATGTAGGAGATGAACTCATGACCAGAGCCTCTCTCTGTCTTCCCGTCACATCTGTACACACCCCACCTGCAGACACCTGCTTAGTCGCTGGTGCCCGGCCGAGACTCTGATATGTGTGTGCACAGCTTGTCTCGTCGCAGTAGCTATTCACAACCACTTCTGGTTTTCCAGTGTGGTCTCTGTCTCTGCCTTCACATCTCTCCCCATGGATTAAAATCTCTCACTTCCGCCCTACCCCCATCTTCATACCCCAGGCCCCGATCCCATCCTAGTCACAGCGCCGATGGGTGTGCGTGGAGTGAATGAGGGAGGGAGTGGTGCAGGTGGGCGCCATCGCAGGCTGGCCTTCCCTTTCTTCAATGTCACGGTGGTAGTGACATCCCACGCGCCCCTTGCAGAGCTTTACAGCTATTTGCTGATTTGGAAATCATGCCTCCGTGGGTCTCAGTTTAGATTTCAGCTTATACATGAAACATCCAGTGTGGACTTGAAGAAGCGGGGTCTTTCTGACTTATTTCCTTATTTCTAGTTTCAAAAATGAATGTCTACTAGTGCCCAGTTCCCAGAAAGCAGCCTGTAACCCACAGATGTTTTCTAGGGGACCAGTCCATGTGTGGAGAACAGATAACAAAGACTATTTCTCCCAAGTACAAACTTTTCTAGTTGAGTGGCTCTTTAAATTTTTTTCAATTAATGTATCTTATTCACTTATTTTAGTGTTTTATATCATTTGTTATACCACATTACATAGAACCAGTCAATGCTTTATCAGTTTAAAACATTCAGACATATTTAGGGATATAGAAAAACATTTTTGGTACAAATGCTTTATTTCAGGAGAGAAGCATGTCCTGAAGTACAGTCACATTTGGTTAGTTTATTCCTTCCTGCTATGGACTGGAGGGGCGTCACTAGGCAAAACATAAACATTTGACATTCTAATTAAATGTAATGTGGTCATTGTAGCAAGCAATGGAAAATTTGTTCGCTGATCTTTGCAACCACAGTATAAATCTAATCATGCTCTGAGTTTCCAGTTCTCTGCCCCAAAGGCTACATTATCTTGATTTTATGCTTTTTTAGTAGAAACTTAGGCAGAGAGTCAAATCTGTTTCTGGGAACAAAAGTCTTAGTATCTTCAAAGTCTGTTATCTGGAAATATTCCAGAAGTTTACTTGATGGGAAATCTCACCCAGCAAGTAAGGAACCAAATAAAAGTTGTACATTTTAAAGAGTTCTTTATAAGTTTAATCTTCCTTCTATTTTTCCAACTAGAGTTTATAATAAGTATGCTATAAAGATCTTCAAATTTCATTCTAACTTAAAATGTAAATGAAGTAGAATGAATGAGTTGACTTAGGGATTTGGACGATGAAAAGAGCTTATTTAATTTGTACGTGCATTTTCTTTCTTTTATTTTTGCGATACTGGGGATTGAACAACCCAAGGGCATTCTACCTCCGAGCTACACCCCCAGCCCTATTTTATTTTTTCTTCTGAAACAGGGTCTCACTAAGTTGCGGAGGGCCTCACTAAGTAGCTGAGGCTGGCAGCAAACCTGTGATCCTACTGTCTCAGCCTCCTAAGTACTGGGATTACAAGCATGCGCCACTATACCCAGCGTTGTATGTTCATTTTTAAACACCATACACACTTAGAGAAGAATTATAAAATCCCATTCCCCCATCTATGTTTGTTGATCTTAATATGAATTTCAGTAAAGTTACCATTTGTTGGACACCTTCTATGTGTGAGGGTCTGTGCTAAGTACTTCCTAAGTATTGTGTCATTCAGTTTCCACAGTAGTCCAATGTGGTGAGCACCACCATTACTTGAGGAAACTGAGGCTTAGGGAGTGCAAGAACCAGTGTCAGACCGCCCACCTGTACAGTGGCAGGCCAGTCAGAGTCCGTGCCCATGTGCCCACAGACCAGGGTCCTGTCAGTGCACTGGGGTGTGTAGGAGGGTTTTACAAAACCCCTGAAGCATTCCCTGGGGAAATGCCCTCCGCTCTGTCACAGAGCCCAAGCATCATATTTACATTCATGGAGCATGTCTGCATATAACATATGTCCGAAGAGTAAACTCTCTCTCCACATCAGCCTTTCCCCCTGAATAAAAGGTTAGTTTCTTCACTTCATCATAATTCATTCTGACGCTCTGGGGGTGCCTGTCCCGTCCAGCCAGGGCACTTGTCTGTGTGCTGTGAGGGAGTCCCAAATCAGCCAAGTGATGAGCCTGTTGGAGAGGAGCTCCCCCTGACTGGGCCTGATGGGAACATATACAATTATGATTGGAACCCAAGTGCGCTGCATGCTGTGAAGGTAGAAGAGCCAGAGTGCCACAAGGAAGGGGTCAGCAGGCTTTAGGGGGAACGGAGCCTGAGCCGTGGACCCAGAAGGGAATAAGGTGTTCCAGGGCATTCCGGGGCCAGGGTAGGGACCAGTATAACAGCAGTGAGTTCCCCCTTCCCCCAAACTCACTCCAGTTCAAGGAGCTTTTAAAACACCATGCCAAACTAAACACTTTTCCAGCCAAATACTTGGCTGAGGCCTGCCAAGGCCGTGACTTCCGCCAAGTCTGTGACTCCACATAGATGTTTTGAGCTGGGCGTGGTGGCGCATGCTTGTAATCTCAGTACTTGAGAGGCTAAGACAGGAGGATCACAGGTTCGAGGACAACTTCAGCAAGTAGTGAGACTCATCAACCTAGCGAGACCCTGTTTCAAAATAAAAATAAAATAGGGCTGGGGGTGCAGCTCAGAGGTAGATGCCCCTAGGTTCAATTCCCAGTGCCAAAAAAAAAAAAAGAAGATGTTTTGAAAATGGCTGCCACTTTAAAGCAGGAGTGTGTGTTGGGAATAAGAACAGTGCATCCAGGAAATGTTGTTGGAGCTATCTTTTTATTTTCCCCTGGGTCTAGCATCCTATCTTTGATCTCTTGGATTTTTTTTAATGTGACACTGGGGATGGAACCCAGGGGTGTTCTATCTCCTAGCTACACCCCCAGTCCTATTTTTTTTTTAAACAGAGTCTCTCACTGGGCATGGTGGCACATATTTGTAATCCCAGTACTTGGGAGGCTGAGACAGGAGGATCACAGGTTCAGGGACAGCCTCAGCAAGTAGTGAGACTCTCATCAACTTAGCAAGACTCTATTTCAAAATAAAAATAAAATAGGGCCGAGAGTATAGCTCGGAGGTAGAATTCCCCTGGGTTCAATCCCCAGTACCACAAGAAAAAAAGAAAGAAAGAAAATAAGTCTCAGTAAGTTGCTGAGAGCCTCGCTAAGCTGTCCTTGACCCTGTAATCCTCCTGTCTCAGCCTCCCAAGTACTGGGATCACAGGTGTGTGCAACCATGCCTGGCTTGCTCTCTTGGGTTTTTATGTGTGCTGTTAAATGAGTATTGTGGAGCATCTTGAATGATAGGCCAGGGAAGAACTGAGGTTGGTTCAATAGGCCACAAGGACAATCAGAGGCAGGAGGAGCTATTTCCATTAATGCATCTCCATGGAGCTCAACAGGCCTTCACTCAGTCAATAGCTCCTGAGCTCGCACTGGTGTGCGAGCAATGTCATCGTTAATCTTAATGTGTTGTGTCTGAGGTGCTGGCGGAACCTTTCTGTGCAGCTGTACTGTAGTTCATTGTAACATGGGTCTGGAGCTCAGGGAAGGAACCTGGGGTGACAGTAGAGAAGAGGGGATCTTTTGCACACAGATGAGAAAGTGCAGGTGAGAAGCAGCAGCCAGGAGAGTGGGAGGAGGAGAGAGGCCACAGCGCCCTGAGCCAGGAGAACAGCTGGGGCCGAGGTCAGAGAGGCAGAGGTCTGAGGTGGATTTTACTTCAGTGTCTGTGCTGCAGTTTGCAGTCTGGAGCTGAATGCCCTTTACGAGCCCCATTGTAGTCAGGTGCCGTGGAACCCTGGAGTTGCATAGACAGCGTATGTACTCGGCTGGACTGCACAGAGTGAGCGGGATTAGTGGTGAGGGATAGTCAAGGAAGCAGCCGTGAAGCCTGGACAGCTGTCCAGGCATGAGACGGACTTCCTGATGGTGAAGAGTCAGAGCAGCAAGAACGGTGGAGGCGTCTTGAAAAAGAAATGGACAGGGCCCAGAAACTGCAGAAGAGGGGCAGTCAAACTGACCTCAGGGGGTGAGGCCTCTGCGTGTCCATTCAGATATGGGATTGCTAGAGAAACCAGCAGAGTGTGGGTTAGAGGAAGGACGAGTTCACTTCACACATATGGAAAGCAAGTCACAGTGGCACAGTTCTGCAGAAGTGTGCATGCAGGTGTGGACGGTGCCTGTGCGGATTTGGTTATGCTCAGCTGAGAAGAGAATACAAGGATGGTGAGACTCATTGGGGCCCGTCAGAGAGGTGTCAATGCAATTAACGACAATGGCTATTGTTGTAATCTAACAGAAGTCAACATGCATCTGTGTTACAAAGAATAGACAGGAGCCAGGAGTAACTTGGAATAAAAACTACCCTGATAGACAGCAGCTGTGTTCCTTCATCTTTGTCTGATTTGAAATTTGGCAAAGTGATGAAGTTTTCAAGTTGATGATTTTTGTCTCGTACTTTTTAAATTTAAAATGAAGTGCTTTTATTAGAACAGTATTCTATCTAGCCTTGTAGTGGATATACAATAAGTCAATAAGATAATTTATAAACACTATCACCTGATTTTATAATTGAAGTACAATTTTACTTTAGAACCTTTTTATAGTTTATCATAAAGTTAATAATTCATTTGGTCTTACTCTTTATTCTCTAGTGTAGGTCACTAAACTTGTTTGCCTGTGGTCCTCTTTTCTAAATGTTTGGCAAGTCCCAGTTGAAGGATCCCTTCCTGGGAGCTGTTTGAACACAAGCCAGATTAGGACCAACAGGGAGAAGACATTTTCACGGCAGCTGCTTTATGTTATAGGGGTTGTTTTAGACACATGGAGAAAGGGCTGTTTTTACCATAAATATGAAATAAATTAGGTAAGTATTTAGCATGGTGGTAGTGTTTTAAAGTTTGCAATATATTTTCATATCTCTGAAACTGAAATAGAGCTGATAAAAAAAGATATTTGAAAAGAGTGACATCCGAGTTAACGAGTTTTATTATAGTTTCCAAACCAAGTGCTAATTATTCTATGCGCTGTTTTGGCACAGGTTGTCAGGGTTCTGAACATGTGTCCTGTAAGGCAGAGTGTTAGCAGCAAGGCTGGCCCCAGTGCCACCCCTTCAGCAGCTGTGGTCATGAGGTCTTGGCGCTTTGCAAAAGTGGACAGTCCAGTCCACTGCTAGACATTACAATGCAGCCTAACTCAGGTCACATCTTGGGAAATAAACAGCGTCCTTTATCTTTTTTTGGCATCAGAGACTGTTCTAGAAAGTGATTTTATTCCATAGATGTTAGATCCTAAACATTAAATGAAACATCTGATGGCCTTCCAGTTTCTAGTGAGTGATTAAATTTGATTATGAAATGTATTTACTTCATAATTATATCTGTTGGTGTGATGTGTTTGCTTTCCTGCAGAATAACAAGCCCCCCAAGCCGCCAGCCTTCATCTTCATGATTGATGTCTCCTACACTAACATGAAGAACGGGCTCGTCAAGCTCATATGTGAAGAACTAAAGACCGTGCTAGAAAACCTTCCAAAGTAAGGGGCTACTGCTCTTTCTGTAACGTACACAACATTTCTGGACTAACTCTTTGGCCAGAAAATAAGTACTGAGTGTCCAATTGATATATTTGGCGAATGAGGACATTGGGTAATTAGTTATAAATCAAACAGCACCATTCTTTTGAGTCCTTAAAGCATCAGAGTGGTGTTTTTTACAAAGCAAAAGAAACAAGCTGATAAAAAATAATGCTAGGATGAAGAACATTCAAAATGCATTGTAGATGACACGGAGAATCCCAGCAGAGTGTGTGTGTGTTGGGGCGACTTGGGAAGCCTGTGCGTTCTCCATGGCATTGATTTTCCAGTGGAAACGAAGCGCTGGGCACAGCAGGGTTCTAAGGGAGAAAGAACTGAGTTGCAGTCTCATCGTAGATGGTAGATTTCCTTGTGCCCTAGCAGTGGACGTCTGACCCCTCTGCGCCTGTCACTGTCACGAGGCGCGCTGCTCTCCTGCCCTTGCAAGGGGGCGGCACACACAGGAAAGCTAGAAACTAACACTGGCAGTAACCGAGCATACCTGAGCACTGGTCACGACTCCAGGCAGCTTCTGAACAGGCTGCCTGGCATTTTACTTGCGATAGTACAAAGAAGTAAACCAAGCTGGTAGCAGTCTTACCATAGAAAAGGTAAAGTTGCACACATGCACAGTCCCAAATAAATCTGGGTGGGGCAGCAACCAGACTCGTTTTGAAAGACGAAGGGCAAGAAGAAGTGTGCAGAGAGAGGTTTGCAAGTGGCAGGCAGACCCTGGCAGGGCCCTTTTATTTTCCCCTCCCGTCTCCTGCTAAAGCTTATACCAGACATGGCTATTTATAATTACCTTAGTGTACAACCCAGTTATTTAGGGCGGGAACTAGAATCTAGTAAGCAGATTGGGGCGGGAGAATGCCACCTGTTTTGGGGGAAGCCAGGCTAGGAAGGCAGGACAGGCCCGAGGCACTGCCTGAAGGTGGCATCTACCCTGTCCACACCTCGGTCTCCTCCCTCTCCTGCACACACACAGGGGCAGCATCTGCTCTGCAGAGTGGGTGTGGGGCTCAGACTTGTCATCAGCCCCTGGTGCCCCTGAGCCCTAGATGCCCACACTCCTGTTTTCTTTACCCCAAAATGAGGCTCAAAGGCACGCTGGACCTCCCAGGAGCAGTTTTGTTTTGATCTGTGAAGCTGAAGTCGTGATACTCTCGAGGATGGTTTGGAAAAGCACTGGGGATGTTTACAAAGCACTGAGGCGACTTCAGACTGGATCCTGTAGTGAAGAATGGGCTGGGGCAGGGGGGAGGCTGAGGCCTGAGGCCTCCAGAAGTGTGGACTTCCTGCCCGTCTGATGTGTTTCATCACGGGACTCCCTAAATCTGGATTTTGAGCTTAGTTAGTCTGAAAGAGCGTTACTCCAGTTTCTAGAAATGCCCCATCTCTGTGTGCTCTTGCTGATTCCGCGAGGCTAGCCCACTCCCCCCGCGCAGTGGCGCTGTGACGCCCTCAGCCCTGACAGATCTGAAACCACACTCTGTCCTTAGGTGTCCTGCGACTCTGTCCTACAGAGCAGATGTGGCTTTGGCAGAGGACGGGAGAGGAAAAGAGAAGGGTGTGCTGGTTATCTTTTGCCCCATCCAAATCTCTCTCTCTCTCTCTTTTTTCGAAATCTCTCTCTTGAAAGTGTTTTTCAAGCCAACTGCCTTTCCCTCCTTCATCTTTTAAAGCAAAGCTGGTTGTTTTTCTCCCCCACACTTATTTGTGGCTGTGCACATGAATAGCGGTATTTTTATGGTAAAGTGGCCCCATTGGTTTGATTTGCTTCTTTGTACTACAGCAGGTGACCTGCCAAATGGCCTTTTTAAAGCAGTCAGAAGTCTCAATTGATGTCTGAGGTGTGTTCATCCCTTAGCTAATCTTTTGAAGGAAAAGCCCCCGTCTTCGCTGTTTAACTTTGAATTTATATCTTTGGCCTTGTAAAGTTGCCAGACTTTTCCGACTTCTCCGGCACAGAAGGGAGGAACTGAGAAGTTTCACCTGTAGTTCAGGTCAGGTTCTCAGCTGTTCTGAGCTTTAGATCGTTTACTTGTTTTTAGTGATGCTGTAACTAAAATGTTTGAAATGTGTGGCTTTGGACTTTCTGGTTCATCTGCTTGCTAATGTCTTCATGTTGCTTTGTCAGATTCATTCTATTAAAACAATGGGGCAAATACTAAGAAAAGCAGTCATTGAAAAGCAGAAGAGCAAAGACATGTTAGTCAGTCTCCATCAAGTCCCTCATCTAACTTCACAAAACGTGTATAGAATTCATAGGGAGGAGAGGCTGAGAGTTAGTGGTGGTTATAATGTCAAAGAGAATTTTAGGGCCATTTTTTGTTTCTCCAACAAAATTTTAAAGAAACATGTTTCCATGGAACGTGAAACACGTCTTCCATCCTGTATTAGTCAGCATTCTCATGGCTATAATCTAAAGACTGACCATGCAACTTAGAGGAGGGAAGATTTATTTGCTCACAGTTAGAGATTTTGAGTTCAGTCTAATGAGGCTGGCATCCACGGATCTCAGGGCACGGCGGCAGTGGGAAAAGGAGAGAGGGAGCACATAGGCTGTGCTCCTTACATCATGGAGGCTGGAGGCAAGAGAGAGAGGAGGGGAGGAGGAACCATATGTAATCCCCAAGGCTGCAGTCCCAGGGAACCATCTTCTTCAGTCACACCCTGCATGCCCAGGCCACCAACCAGATAAATCTATTACAATGGATTTATCCACTGCCGAGGTTACAACTCTCATGACTTAACTGTATCAACCTTGACTATTAATAGCTGAGCTCTTTACAGGACATTCTATATCTATAATATATACATTCTATAGAAGACGTACTTGCTGAATTTCAGGTAGAAACCTCCTTTCGTTCTAAACTCATGAAGGACCTCAAATGCTTCTTGGCTCGTAGGGAAGAGCAGGAAGAGGTGTCTGCAGTGCGAGTGGGCTTCGTCACCTACCACCGAGTCCTGCACTTCTTCAACGTGAAGAGCAACTTGGCCCAGCCTCAGATGATGGTGGTCACCGACGTGGGCGAGGTCTTCGTCCCTCTGCTGGACGGGTTCCTTGTCAACTACCACGAATCCCAGGCTGTGATCCACAAGTAAATGTCACGTTTCATAATTCAAGTACCAGTTGGATGTCTGTTTTTAACCCCACTGTTTGGACTCAATCACGCATTGTTTTGTTTTGTCGTTAGCAAAAGGGTTTTAAGACATAGATCATAAAACTCTATCTTTTATGTTAAGCCTGTCTCTTTTTCATGTAGTTCAGAATCTAAAATGACTACTTTTTATACTTACTCGCAGCCCTTTGAGTTCTTTCTCTTTGCTGGGAAGAGTACAAGGGACATGTCTCCTGCACATGAATGAGCATACTAAAGGATGATGATGATAAGAAAGATACAGCCAGGCGTGGTGGTGCACGCGTGTAATCCCAGTACTTTGGGAGACGGAGACCGGAGGATCCAGATTCGCGGCCAGCCTCAGCTCTCTCTCTCTCTCTCTCTCTCTCTCTCTCTCCCCCTGTATCTCTCTCTCTCTCTACCTAGTGAGGCCCTCCGCAACTTCGTGAGACCCAGTTTCAAAATAAAGTATAAAAAAATAGGGCCGGGGGTATAGCGCGGAGGTAGAACGCCCCTGGGTTAAATCCCTGGTACCGCAAAAAAAAAAAAAGAAAGATACAGCCAGGTGTGATAGGTGTGATAGGTGTGATGGTGTACACCTGTAATCCCAGTACTTGGGAGGCTGAGATAGGAGGATCGCAGGTTTGAGACCAGCCTCAGCCTTTTTTTTATGATACTGGGGATTGAACCCAGGGGCATTCTACCTCCGAGCTACACCCCCAGCCCTGTTTTTTATTTTTATTTTGAAATAGGGTCTCGCTAGGTTGATGAGAGTCTCACTACTTGCTGAGGCTATCCTTGAACCTGTGATCCTCCTGTCTCAGCCTCCCAAGTACAGGGATTACAGTACACCACCATGCCCAGTACCAACCTTAGCCATTTAGCGAGACCCTCAGCAACTTAGTTTAAAAAAAATTAAATATATATATGTAATTTTATACATATATACATATACATATAGATGTATATGTATAGATGTATACATATATATAACTCCAACCATATATATATGTACACACACACACACACACACATATATATATATATATGACTGGAGTTGTATCTCGGAGATAGAATTCCCCTGGGTTTAATCCCCAGGAAAAAAAAAAGATATAGCTGAGTGTGGTGGCACACATCTGTAATTCCAAATACTTGGGAGGCTGAGGCAGGAGGATCACAAATTCAAGGCTAGCCTGGGCAACTTATTGAGACCCTGTCTCAAAATGAAGGGCTTTAAAAAAGGGCTAGGGGTATGGCTCAGTGCTTGACTACCATGTGCAGAGCCTTGGGTTCAATCCCCAGTACTGAAAACAAACAAACAAAAAACAGCTTCTGTTTCAAGAATGTATGATCTAAGAGATCAGTAATATGGTGAATAGAAAAATATCTATAAAGTGGATAATTTGTTCAACGTTCCATCTAAGTCATAGATGTGTTCCGACATGCTGGGATATCGTGCCCTGAGGAAGGCATGTTTTCCACCCATTAATTCACCCATAGTGTTGGTCATAAAATAATTACCATATGGATCTAGGCTTGCGATGTCAGTGGTTTATTTTTTGAAGCTGATGACCAATATGCTAAACGTCTGACACCTCTTGCTCCTTCATTTCTATAGCTTATTGGACCAGATTCCAGAGATGTTTGCAGACTCCAATGAAAGTGAGACCATCTTTGCTCCTGTGGTCCAAGCCGGCATGGAGGCACTAAAGGTGAGAAGAGGCCACCTCTGCTCGCTAAGAAGACTGGCAAGTAGAGAGACAGAGAAATAATGAGAGTGAAGGCGGTTCCATTAACGAAAGAAAGGACAGTCCTCGGTAGAGCCGGCAGGTTGCTAGAGGCTGTTCTGAACTTGCCCCGGGTTCTCAGGAGGAGATGGCCAGGCCGTGAGGACTCCCGGCTGGCTGCTTGCATTAGTGCTGTTTCCATCTGAGTGACCGACCATGTCAGGATTTCCAGTTTGACTCCTCCCTTTGGCTTTTATGTGAAATTTGTATAATTTTTGTTTTGTTTTGTTTTGTTTTGTTTTGTTTTGGTGATACTGGAGATTGAACTCAAGGGCATTCTACTGCTGAGCTATACCCCCAGCCCTTTTTATTTTTTATTTTTGAAATAGGGTCTTGCTGGGTTGCTAAGAGTCTTGCTAAGTTGCTGAGGCTGGTCTGGAACCTGCGATCCTCCTGTCTCAGCCTCCCAAGTACTGGGATTACAGGGGTGTACCACCACACCCAGCTGTGTGATCGATTTTAAAGTTAGTTCATCATCTGAACTTCCAGATGGGAGAAAGGTCCCCATCTCACCCTTCGCTTCCATGGGGTTTTCAAACGCACAAGGACGGGGCCTCGGGACATCAGTGACCGGGATGGGATGTGCTAGGGGCCTCACTGGTGGCTAGAAGTGGGCAAGAGGTAGGCCACACAGCCAGTTGGGAAGCTGAGCCCAAATCCCTCTGGTCATTTCATAGTAATCTGGACAGGAACCCTAAGAAGGCAAAACAATTTGGAAGCACTTCCTCAAATCATTGCCTTAGCTCCAGAGTCAAATCTTTTTTCTAGTTCCAAAATCTTTTGGCTAGTTTCAATTTTATTATCCAAGTTAAATTTAAATTAACTTTTAAAGTAAAATGGCTAAGCCGGGCGTGATGGTGCACGCTTGTAATCCCAGTACTTTGGGAGGCGGAAACCGGAGGATCTGGGTTCGCGGGCAGCCTCAGCTCTCTCTCTTTCTCTCTCTCTCTCTCTCTCTCTCTCTCCTTGTCTCTCTCTCTCTCTCTACTTAGTGAGGCCCTCTGCAACTTCGTGAGACCCAGTTTCAAAATAAAGTATAAAAATAGGGCCGGGGGTGTAGCGCGGAGGTAGAACACCCCTGGGTTCAATCCCCAGTACTGCAAAAGGGGAGGGGGGCGAGGATGGCAAGGAATAACTCTGGAAAGCTCAGAACTGTGACTGGCCAACCCAACAGCTCAGAATATTCTACACCAGAGGCCAGAGATGAGACTCTCAAGTGGACAGAGAGGAGGAACTGAAAGAACATCAGAGTGAAGCTTTTCTTATTGTGTATCTAAGTGAAGATATTTCAGAGCTCGACTCCCCCATTGGCGTTTCAGCTTTCTTTTCTATCAGAGAGATGCCAAGTAATGTCCATATATAATCAGTAGTAATAAACTTAAAGCAAACAGGGTAGACAAAAACTAACAAGGAACATATGCTACTTTGTCACAGAGATAAATAGGGACTCTTTGGAGAGTTCTTTTGCATACTTTCTTAAAAGTCACTGGAATATCCATCTAAGGGATATACTATTTTCTGTTGTGACTGTTCCCACGTCTGCAGCATCTTGTACGAGATAGTCTTTTAAAATCTACATTTTGTGGGGCGCCAGAGGCAGTAGGCCTGGTGGGCAGAGCCACAGAGCCAGCGTCCCCCCTTTCAGGGAGCCTTGACCTCAGCCAGAGGCAGCGGGGGGGGAGCGGGGTGGGCGTTGTGACGGAGCATCAGGAGCCCCAGGACAGTCTTGTCTGCAATGCAGAGTTGGGAGGCCGAGGCAGCCAGCCCTGGCCAGGCCTGACTACACGGGCAGTAGCTGAATGTGCAATGGTGCCTCCTCTCACCAGGGCGGGCACAGCACACGCCCTTCATCTGCTTCTGTGTGACTCACTCCAGGTGGCACCGCCAGGTTTTGCTCAAAACACAAACGTTTGGTAGGGAGATAAAGGCAGATGGTATCATGGAGCTTTTTCTTGCTTAAATTCACTACTTATAAGAGATTTTATAAGTATGTGATTAATGAAATTATGGATCTAAAACTAATAGTGATTATATAAGGAAAAATAACTATGGCTACTCTTCTTTTTTTTTTTTTTGCCATATTGAACTTTATGCATTTAACGGGCCCTGAGTTTTTCCTTCAGAGTTCTACTCTGCAAGCCATTTAACAAGCATCTTTAATTATGATTAACACCATTTACTGAATGATGGAACTCTCCCAACAACATTTTGCATAGTTCATATTTCTCCTATTCATATATTGGGTAACTGAAGCTTAAAGAAGTTAAATGATTTTCCTAATGTCATCCAGCCGAGGAAAGGGCTAGACTGATCTGGCAGGCAGGCACGAGGACCAGTGCTCTTCACCACTGTGGTGTGAAAGTTCAGGGCTTCTGTGATCGGAGGCTATCTAGATGGATACAAGGTTGTTTTCTTTGTTGTTGTTGTTGTTTTTTGCAGTACTAGGGATTGAACCCAGGGTCATTCTACCTCTGAGCTACACCTCCAGCCCTATTTTATTCTTTATTTTGAAACAGGGTCTCACTAAGTTGCAGCGGGCCTCACTAAGTAGCTGAGGCTGGCTGTGAACCTGTGATCCTCCTGCCTCAGCCTCCCAAGTACTGGGATTACAGGCATGCACCACCACACCCGGCCACAAGAATTTTTTATAGCAAATTCCTTAGGGGAGTCCGATGGCACAGAAAAGAAAAGTTGGACTTTTAAAAATGTTATACCTTTTCTGATATTTAAATGTTTTGAACAGTGCTTTTATAGTAATAAAAGTGAAATTAAAAAATTACAGAATTTCAGAATGTTGATCCTGCTAAACTTGGTCCCTGGCAGTGACTCCCACCTGTCCTTGCCCCTCCGTGGTGCGGCTGGCTCTGGGGACCTTCCATGCGGGGCACATGCAGCAGTCAGGTCAGCCTGCAGGTTCCAGCTCACTGCCAGAGAGAGCAGTTGTGACCCCCCCCCACATCAGGCACCTGGAGAGGGACACACTAAGACAGGGGTGACCTTGAGCTCTCTGTCTGGTTTTAAGGGAGCTGTTCCCTTAGCTAAGCACCTTACTGTCAGTAGCACATCATTAAAAGAACATCTCACACCTGAGCCCCGCATAGACCAGCACCCACTCAGCCCAGCTTTCTGCACCCACAGCTTCAGGGAGGAAAGGGGGACAGATGCTCCAAGCCAGAGAAGCCAAACGCAGTGCAGATACAGAGGTGGTCAGGCGTGCTTGGCATTCTAGGAAGTCAGGAAAGGCAAGGCTGAACTGCCCGGTGCACAGGTGGCAAGCAAGGCGGGGCTGGGCTGGAAGACAGACTGCCCACCTGCAGAGGGAGCGGCCTGAGGTGAGTGGGTAGTTCTCCCACCCTGAGATGCAACAGCAGTACCACTGCACGAGGCCGGCCAAGGGCTACAGAGGAGGCGTGTGGAGGTGTGCACGGCCAGTGTTGGCAGCAGTTCCTCCCAGCTTCCTGCCCTTCCTGCTCCACCCAGATAAAGGACTGCGGACTTATCCTACACCAGAAAGCCCCTTGGGCCAAGCACCCAGTAGCAGCGTGGCTGGGCTCAGAGGCACCTGCAGAGCTGTGCAGCATGGCTGGAGAGAAGCTAGGCAGAAGCAAGGTTGCTATCCCGAACCACATTTAATTTCAATAAATGTTGTTGAATAGGTTACTTTTTAGCTCCTTAGTATGATTTTGAATATTCTCAGTGCTAAATTGCTATCTCTGCTTCCCAGAGGTCGCAGGCGCACACTCTTGATCACACATCTTCCTACTGTCTTGTTGTAAAGCCGATGGCTGCCCTGCACCCACTGCCACACCCTACCCTTGTGCATCTCCCTTGAAATCCAACTGCAACTTTGACCCACATGCACTAAGGGTTCGAGGTAGCACTTCTGTGGCATTGTGATCCTGCAATTCCATCCTCTATTCCGTTGTCTGGTTTTTGCAGCGTGGGACTCATAGGGTTCTGAAAGACCAAATTGTAGGCTGGAGGAAAACGTGTTTCCATGGTGCCATATCGTTTGAGCAGCTCTTAAAGCATCATGCCATGCAGACCAACACTCAAATATTGACTCTTTCATTCATGACATGTATAACTTTAGGCTTTGCCTTGCTAAGCCTCAGTTTCCCAATCTGTAAAAGGAGAGAATTGGCACCTGCCCAAGGACACGAAGGTTACCTTGCAGATCGAATTAGATGACCACAGTGCTTCCTCATAGAAAGGACTTATGTGTTTAATATATTTCTGATTCCCTTAGAATAAAGCCTGCCCGCTCAAGCATGTTCTGTGATGCTCTGCTTCTGTTGTAGGCCGCAGAATGCCCTGGGAAACTGTTCATCTTCCATTCCTCCCTCCCAACGGCGGAAGCACCAGGGAAGCTCAAAAACAGAGAGGACAGAAAGCTGATCAACACGGACAAGGAGAAGGTGCTTGGTCACTTTGCCACTCCTTGAAGTGCCTTAGTGTGTTATTATAAGGGGGGCAAAGAAAGACTAATTGTGGCCTTTGTTTAAGAAAGGGGGAGAAGCTACATCTCACGTGTGTATTGCTAATCACAAACAGCCTGAGAGGTTTTATATTCCTAGAAAAACTGACATCTGAAGTATCTACATTAGAATAAGAGCCCAGCGTTCCTCACGTACAATCAGTGTGAGAGTCTGAGTGAGGAGGCTGTGGGAGGAAGGGAGCAGTGGGCAAGATGCAGACAGGAGACAGAGGAGCGGGTAGACAGCAGACAGCAGACAGGAGACAGGTAGAAGAGCGGGTAGACAGCAGACAGCAGACAGCAGACAGGTAGAGGAGCAGGTAGACAGCAGACAGCAGACAGGAGACAGGTAGAGGAGCGGGTAGACAGCAGACAGGAGACAGGTAGAGGAGCGGGTAGACAGCAGACAGCAGACAGGAGACAGGTAGAGGAGCGGGTAGACAGCAGACAGCAGACAGGAGACAGGAGACAGGTAGAAGAGCGGGTAGACAGCAGACAGCAGACAGGAGACAGG